>SJOL01008880.1:63544-78586 GCA_004794785.1 Opisthorchis felineus | reverse complement strand
TTTGAAGCGCGGGTGGATTATAGATTTCTTCCACTGGGAGGGGACGATTTCATGGTTTATAGAGTGGGTAAAAAGACTTAATACAAGAATTCCAATATCTTGTCCGCCTTGTCTCAGAATACGGGGTGGAAGGCCGTCAGCCCCTGGCACAACAGAGTCCTTAATCTTTAGAAGAAGGGAAGAAACGTCAGCTAAGGAGATGGTTACGTTACTGAGAGTCGGGTGTTTACGCTGACCTTTAAGGGTTAGGAGATATGCAGCAGTGGGTATGGGTTTGGAGTTGCAAGGAATGGGTAAGTAGCAGCTGGCGAAGTAAGCGTTCAGAAGGTCTGCTATACTTACAGGATGAGTGATGGGGCCACTATCTGTGAAATGCAAACAAGCAATTGAGTGGCTGTTTCGGGTGCAACGCCTACGGAACAGTCGGCTGAGTAATTTGGTATGGGAAGGAGCTCTGAGGACGGTGTTTTCTGTTGAAATGAACGCTCACGAGTTGTAGAAGGCTGTTATTATCGGAAACAGCTGTGCCTTGTTCCACCTTAATGCGATAGAATGGCCAGCGAGAAGCAACCGTCACTATATCTTTAAGTGAAAAACACGGCTAGTAAGTCATTCACAAAAATGCCGACTAGAAAGATGGGCCGAACACTCTGAAGTACTATGAAGCTGGTTTCCCGCAACACAGCTTTCCACATCCAGCATCGAGCAAGTGCGTTCTCCCCCAGATTTTTTCTTCAACTCTGTCATTGATATGGCCATGAAATACTCGGTGCCTGTAATGCCTGTGGAGCCTAAATATCCTCAGGACGTCCGCCTAGAGATGGCGAGTGCGCGAAAGACAGAGTTCCTTTTGGATGTGTTGTCATAGAAAAAAGAACAGCAATAATAGCACCAACGTTTATTTCCAGCTGGTGGTCAGCACACCTTGAGGAATGGTCATAATGGTGCCATCAGAATAAATAAATAATCCAATGAATTCCGCTTCATGGTCAATTGCTTCACACTTGCGGACTGTATCGTACTTTCGCAGGGTTGGGTGGGTTAAAACGCAAAAACCATGCGTATCCATAAACTGATTAGGGTGATGAACAGATTTGTCTGCTTGAATAGCTTTATTAACTTCGGTGGTCTGGCCGACGGCGAAATTTATGTCCGCATTAGTTACGTCAGAGCAGCATTTTGACCTACATCACTTGTGGTGTAGGCGTGACCTCAGCTTACTCACCGAGGGTCGGTTTCCCAATACTACCAAGCGCTCCATACTGTTGTATATGCCAAAATACCGGCTGATGCGCGCTGAAGTCGTTGAAAATTTTTCAATTTGACTGCCGGCGTCTCTGGAACATTGTCCGAGTCAGGCGGGAGCACCGAATCAGTAATTCTGAAATGTTTTGAATGGTTTACCGAAGAAAAACCTCACGCTCAATAGGTTACACCTGCTTAGTCACATGCTCCGCATGCCACTTGAAGCCATTTGGATAGCTCTTTTCACAAAATTACGCAGAGTTAATAAACAGGCCTTGTGTGATCAAGCGGTGACCCTGAGACAGAGCAAGCTCACTTGTTATCTCTCCAGACTGTGATTTTAAGACTGGGTGCGTCAGCGTTCGGAGACATAAACATATGTGGCCCAGCCACCTGCCCGATAGTGCGACTGCACATAAGCTGGTACTTTCAGTGCACAACTCCATTCTGGTCTTCCCAAAGAAATGTCCACCGTAACCCATGGATTCAGATTTCAGCAACACTGGCTAACACTGCCACTGGCTACACTGCCACCAACGGATAGCGATCAATCTCCATCTCCCCGGTCAATCGACGAGCGAAAATATAGCAGCCATAAACACTCCACAACGTGCACGTAGTATTGCTGCCGCTGCTGCTGAGGCTGATGACACTGACGTCCTGCTCCTTCTTGCCTAGGAAAGAAACCGCCCAGCTCGCGTGCGTCCCCGCACGCACAGAGTACAGGCGCTGGCAAGCTGTCAGCTAACTCAGTCTGAATCACGTAAGACTTGCTGAACGAATAATTTATCGCATCTGAAGACATTGTTGGGGGAACCACTTTGAACAAGAGGCCTTTTTTCATTGCAAATTTCAAGTACTACAGGCTGGAAAGGGCCATCACTGACTGTTCGTATTCACTGGTCGTGGACACAAGGACTCATCTAGCTGAGAATTCTCTAGAATCAGTCCGGGCGCACGAAGTATGTAAGAACTTACTAAGACTTGAGCCCCGATCATTCACGTTCATAAAACTTGCATGGGGAAAGAACTCTCCTCATCCGATCGCTCCGTCTCGGTTTGTAGGTTCTCCGAGGCTTTTTCTGGATTCTCCTGGCTGCAGTGGAAACGAGTGGATCGAGTGTTACAGCGAAGAGGAAAAATAGCGGCAGCTCATTATCATGCCAGAAGTAAATATGGCCCCCCGAACTTACCGGCTCGACCTTAGTCACTACAGTAAAAATAAAAATGGGAAGTCGAGTTTTGTGACAACGTTTATTAGCAAATTTTTACAAAATTACCGCATTCACACCCCTCTTCACACTGCGTGTATCGGTGGCCAGTACGGCCTCCCCGATAGTCCGGTGCTGTCGCCATCATGTCAGAAGGAGGCACCAGCCTCCGGGCGTTGACAGCCGCACGCTTCTACCCTGCTGTTGCTTTTATGCGAGCAACTTCGGCCAGGCTGTTCATCACCCCGTTTTCAGATGTAACCCTTTGCCACGTTCTCCTAGCCCTGCTCACGGCTTCAATAATAGTCCTCATCCTACCGTAGCTCTGCGAGTTTCGTAGCTGCGCAGCAGTTTGGTTTGACAGCATTTCTATCCTTGATGGCTCCACCTAGTTGGAATCCATCCTGCTAAGCCGTCCTTGGTTGTGTGCCTAGACTTGCCGACCAACCTTGAGGTCACCTCCCACTTGGTTTTGCAGTTGGGATTTCGACGGCACGTCAGAGTCACACTGCTACTGCAGCCACGTCAGTCTACTTAATCCTACCGCGGGTGTTTGCCAGAACACCTAGAGAAGCCAATAGCCTGGCACAATCATTGAGCAACTCAGCGTGTTTCCACGTATTTCTCTGGGGCTGGCAACCAACACCTGTTTTTGGGAGACCTACGGGGCCATATTTCACCGTTCTGTCAGATTTCTCGACTTTTCCGTTCCCTTGTGGGTTGTACCGAGGTTCTGGTATGTTGAATGCCGTATCTCCGGCATAATTGGTGTGTGATTCAGCACTATCAGTTAGCTCCATGATGTACAGTCTTCGTCCCGCAGTGGTCCTGTAATACCCTATTCTACGCGTTCGCTCGATCCCAACGGTGCCGTTTGAATCTTCCAGTGAGCCTTGATGTCAAGCTTCACAGCCATATACGTATCTCATGGCCTCCATTTTGGGGCCAGTGTGTCCTCCTTAAAGCACCTTGAACTTTTTATGTTACCATCACCGTGTACGAGTCTTAACACACTTTGCGGCATATGTCGCGGCACAGCAACTTGCCCCACTGATGTTCTCATTTTCAAGGTCAGTTCTGGGATGAGCAACCCATGATTGTTCCCTAGTTTGCCTTACTATGTCTTTGCAAATCGCATGACATTAGAAGAGTGATGTACGTGCGCTGCATTATCGTGTGCTCGGAGTGTTCAATTCTCTCTGGAAGGCATTATTGGGTGACGGTCTAATGGCTCCGTCACGATAGTGGGTACGGCGCGTTGCTGATATTCCATTGCACGTAAATGAACTCAAAATCGTGACCTTGTAGAGTTAGGCATAATGTTGATGGTCATTTGTGAGTGTCTTTTGCGGACGGCACGTACATTAAGGTAATATGATCTGTCTACGTGAGGAATTGTTGACCAAAACGTCCCAGAGCGCAAGTGTTAGTTAGAGCTACTTTCCTCGTCAGGGTATTTTCTCTACGCTTAATTCAACATTCAAGAGATGCAATAACTTATTACTGGGCGTTTCTGCTCTTCTCCCAGGATACCTTCCATCCCTACACTCACTACGCTCCCTGCACTACTGCTACGACTTTGCCTCCACATAGAACAATTTCTGGAGCCCTGAAAAGGTTGGTGGCCTGCTATCAATGGAGCCTGTTTTCAAAGCTTAGGAGGCAAGTTGTCATTCATTCTTCTCTCCAGAAATGCAGTGAGGAGGTTTCACCAGGTAAACAAAATATTCCATAGGTTGGTGCTGGCACCGCACAAATCAGAGGATTCCCTTCATCCCCTTCACTGAGTTCGGTACGGGGTAATCCTTTATTATTTTGAACATTTTCCGAGCCACCAATACAGGTCGCCCACGAAATCGTCTTCTTCATTTCAAAAACATTGGGTGCTGAAAGCTCACAATCCTCCGGTTTGACTTTGATTCAAGTCTGGATAGGCCTTTGCAGCATGTTCGTGATCACCCTTTGAAAAGATGAAGATATCGTCCATGGCAGCCGTCGTGGAGTGGAGTCGGATCCACAGATATTTCGCTCCTTACCCCCTGGAACGAAGATTCTGTTGGCTCTGGCCCAAAGCCACCTCTCTAAACTGAAATAATCTGAATGATGCGGCAAAGGCTGCCTTACGTTTGTCGTCTTCCCCCCTCGCTAGTTGTCAGTAGCCGGAATTTTAGTCGGGTTTTGAAAATACCCAGGCCCCGCACATCCTTTGGATGGATTGTAGAGGCTCCGGGGTTGGGTCTGCATCGGCCATCTTTACTTGTCTTAGTAAGCATTATGAATTTAGGGTAATGTTCAGCTAAGTTCTCGGTCTGATCCTTTCAAGCCTACGTCTTCAGCAGAACGAACACTGGCACGCATATTGTATCAAACGCCCAAAAGCTGGGGGAGAACTTTTGCCTACCATATTGGATTTAAAGTGTACGCAACGACCGGATCCCGGACACTGGGATACCTTGTGGACGCGCCATTTGCAGCTGACAAACGGCGGGCACTGAAATATCATTGGCTGTGTGGTCCACGTTTTCGACCAGTCGGACCACGCGTTGGTGCCAAACCTGCAAGCCACCCGTTTCCTGACCGAGCACTTGCGGGTTAGGCTTATTGGCTGAGTGGCCTCCAACTGTGGTCGAGAAGACGGTTTGCGGATCACTGATTGATACACAGGATAGAAGCTTTCACCCAAGCCTCCTGGGTCGAGTTTGTTCATGTCGTCCAGCGGCTTCCGTTCACCCGAAAGGCACAAGCGAAAAAAGGATGTAGCACAGCTCAGCGCAGGGCAGTAAGCTTGCTAGCGCGAGGACGCATAAAAAGCGCCTAAAAGTGCTTTGAACTGGATACTAGATGTAGTGTGAGCAACGGCGTGTGATTCATGCACAAGCCAGCATTCTGATTGGTTAGTTGTGCACAAGCCAGGGAGCGCGCGCGTTCAGACTGCAGTTGTGCACAAGCCAAGAAAAAAGCGATCACGCGTCTTGCGGTGTCGTCCCCATTCTGATTGGCTAAAATCTACATGGCGGGAAGATTAAAAATGGTAACATGGCGGAGTTGAGGTTTGTGATTGACCCCCTCGAAAGAAGCATATAATTATAAAGGGGCTTTATCTGACACAAATTTACATTGTTAACAGATTTCCAAATGTAATGAAGGCAGATAATATGCAATACCCAGTAGTTTAACACAGCTTACTTGTGACAAGTGTAGTCGTCCGTGTTGTCCCTAAATGTAACCTGTATCTCGAAAGGGTGATGAAATTTTTGTTTAATGTCGGTAACAAAAAGTTAGTGATTAGAATAGCCCACATTTAGCAGCTATTGCTGGTATGTTTACTATTTTCACTCAGCGTCGATCATGTGTTATGATACAGTTAGTCGTTCGATAGAAACGATTGGCATACTTGTAATTGTATGTGTTTCTCTGAGTGCACACCTCGAAGGCCATGTATCTTGCGAATTGTGTTCAGTAGGTGCAGGAACCGGTGTTTTCATTGATTGCTGTAATTCCCGTTTATAATGACGAAACTATCGGTGCATCCTTTGCAGCCAACGGATCAACGATAGTGCCTGTGGTTATGCCAGAGCTGGTCATCGATTTTCTATTCCTGGTAGTTCACCCTTTAACGCAAAGTATTGTGTGGACGTGAGGAAAAGTTTACTAGTCATTGGGAAACCCAGAAGAATTAGATCACTTGTTGGGTTATTTGGTGAACATTGCTTGCTACGCTTGTTTATTTATGTCACGATTGTTGGTACGGAACCTTGGTAACTCGGTTTTGGCTAGAAAGGATTCTTTCCAGTTGTCGTGCACACCAATTGCCTTCAGAGAATCACGGCTCCCTCTTGCCTCCAAGGCTTGCTTGTTACGTGATGACGAGGATGGCTTGCACGCATTGGTGATTCTAATTGCCATATAAGTGACAACTGACGAGCTCTCAGGCCTAAAATCCCAAAATCATCGGCTTCAATAACATTTTTGTTTGATGAGTATGTAACGAACATTCGGTGTACGAGTAACTCGTTTGAAGTTAAGCCTCAGCCACATGTAGGCTACGGGGCCGCTGCATACATTACGAAACATATGCTGGCAGAGGCGATCCTATGTTATCCTAGAAGTACTATGTTTCGGAACAACTCTGAAGGTATAGACGAAACAGGAAAATTACGCCCCCTTTTCTCACCTGCGCAAGCTTGTCTTCAACGCAAGGCCTGGATGCCTTGGTTGCCGTGACGCTTTCGTTGTCAGGAAATATGAAGCCATTTTTGGGGAAACATAATTTTATTATGACTGATTGCAAGCAAATTACAGAATCATCAAAAATGTGTTCCGCAGTTGTACCTGGGATATAAATGGAAAGGCAACCTAATGGAAGTGACCAGATCCCCGTTCGCCCATAATAAACGAAGCTTACCTTCGTCCCCCCAAATGCATTTACTAGGGAACTCACTCCGATATCCGGTTATGCTGATCGCACATTGGGCAAAGGAACGTCGGCCTGTCAAGCGAACCGCCAATGCAACTGCAATGCAGCCACACGTAACGATGGTCGCATTGCACCCAAGTTATCAATGACCCCTCACAGGCGCTCTCAGATGAATTGGGGACACCGCAGACATCAGCGTCAATATGTGAAGCCTTTGGCTCCTTTTTACGGTGCGTTGCCACGGTGTTGCACTTCGCGGCGGTTCGCACCTTGTGGTCACGCACCTTTATACTCTGCAGGTAATCATTATCATCCTGCAGATCGAAGGTCTAGTGTGGCCCGGTCATCTTGTCCTCGCAAAACGGCAGGGAACTCTTCCGGGCGCGCCTGCTTGTGGTGGCGTTGGAGGTGCTAGGTTGATTGTTGCACCTCACAGGCACGCCTACGGCTAGCGGTGATATGTCATCACCAGAGGCTACCAAGGTTGTGGATGCCGCTGTCAGCATTTGCATCCTTTATGCGCCTGTGACACCTGTGGATAACACGCAGCTTGACACACGACCTGCGCAAACCTGGCCAGCAAACGTTCGCAAGAACCGACAGCAAGCATCGAAATCAGACGAACCCAAACGGACAATTGCCTCGCAAATATCCGCTGAAATATTGCGAGCAACGCTTAGCTTAGATGACTTGCCTTTCGGGGCAGCCTGTACTGATACACTACTCTCAGCAACAGTGGCTGATGGTTGAATATCGTTCATTGGCAACAGCTACCTACTAGACTCAACCAACGGAATCAGCGACTGACCACGGTACTCGGCAGCGAAGGCCATATGGCGATATGGCAACAACCATGAGCTCGTAAAAAAGCACGAGCACTTCATGGGTTCTCCCACTTGTTGCTGATTGCCGTCGCGAAAAACCAGGTACGATTCTGTGCTGTGGGCCAACTCCACACTTTTACTGTGGTTGCGACGAACCCTATCCTGGGCATATGGCGTTAGCCGGCCCAAACACTCCAAATGAGAAGGTAATGCCGCACATTCCGGTCGGCCACGAACCAGTGGGACGCTTATTAGTCTTCTGTACTTGGTTTCTAATTACTCATTCCTGTTGATAATAGCCTGAACACAGGTGAGCTGCGAGGAACTCAGTAAGCTTCCACTTAATATACCTGTTGGCAGATTCGAACCGGTTAGTTGTTTCATTACAAAGGAGCACAGCATGCTTCCGAGTATGATTCGCGCAGGCACTCAGGACGGTTAACTAATGCTCGCTGATGAGGGACCAGTACTCCTGGTTCCGGCTTCTGCTACTGGTGGCATAGACCTCGAACCCGCTCACTTCCCTACAATGCACCATTATCTAAGACCAGGCAAACAGAACCTCTTTAACTGATTGTAACGAGCAAACGGTATCTTTGAGTGACGCGGAATTCCAGAACCTCCAGGAAGGCAAAACAAAGTCGGGGCTGGGTTTCTATACGGTACTACTAACATAAGACACCAGTTCACAAAACGCACAAGCCTCGACAGTAGATACTCGTCAACAACAAACGTTCCACTTTGACTACAAAAGTGCCAACCAAATGAGCAAACGGGCTCCCACGTGAGACAGTCACACGTGCGTAAGATCGGGCACAAATGGCTGGATGACCTCAAGGCCAAATGGGTGAAGTGGTAAGGACAAACAAACGTCAGTTCACATAGACGCACTAAGCAGAAAACTGGAGCGAGGCTTACGAGTAGGGACAAGAAACGTGAGGACTTTCAAATGTCAAAGTTATGGACGATACACTGATTGAGTCACTACCCTATGCTTATGAAACTCAGCTTTTAAGCTTTGTAAGACATGAATAGAACAAAAAATGACAGCGTCGTTATGAATCGCTGCCTTTAGGGTACATTACAGAGACTTATTCTTGTCCACCACAATCGTTCGCACAACAGTCACCTGGGAGCATCATTCTCGCAAAACGTTCAGCAGCAATATCATAACATTCATGTGGCTCATTTCGGATAAAAGAGTAAAACACACTTCAACCAACACCATCACAATCGGTGAATACCACATGCACAGATGGTAACCACCTCTGTTACACCGATACGTTGAATCTGCCTGAATTACATCACCGTACTCCGCACACAAACCATGCAGACGAACGGAAGTAAACGACAGAACATTCAAAGTACCATCATCACAAACAGACACAGCCATGGGTCCGAATGGGCGCAAAGCATCTCGGATACCCTGCAGATCACAAGCAAGGTAGTCCAGGCGGAGCAGTTTATTGCGCAGGACCCGCACATCATCGCTTGTTAAGTCTATTGCATAGTTTTTCCGGACATAGTCACGGATTTCCATGGAAAACTTAAAGCACTTCAACAAACCAAACAACACTTATTCCTGCTGGGCGTTCAGCTACCGGTTTGCTGCGTACACTTGCCAGTCAGATGGACGCAGGTCGTGCAAATGTTGCATGTTAAAACTGACGAGTACAAGGCGACCGTCACGGTGAACGACACGCATGAACGCCCGGCAGTTGAAATCAGCGTACCTGAATATAAGTTGTTCGAATGATTATGCATACAAATGTCAACATACCGACGACCCTTTTTAGTAGCGTTCCAGTGTGAACGCGCATGTACGCATTTGTACACCATGAACGCATAACAGACTATTGTGAAAGTACTCCACCCACATTCTGTTCATATTTTGCCGCCGACAAACTCTGTCGGCGCGCATAACACGTTCCCGTTCCCCGTTGGAATTCTCACAGCTTGGACTCGAATTCCCCATGGGAACCACACTCACGACCGGGAAAGTACTCCAACATCTGCCTAGTTACGCTGCGTTCATCCGAGGATACATTCTGTGAAACTACAAGACATTATATTACAAAACCATCTTACTTGACACCAATCCACTGGATGAGGTACTTGGCTTTGGCATAATAGTCACCGGCCGTACCGCCGTTGATACCGTACTGGTCGCGTTTGACATTTCGCGGGTACCCGGACCGCAAGCGAAACAAGCAAGGAATGACCATTTGTAGCTCCGCACCCGTTCATATACCATCCAAATACTTCCAAATACTCTATGGGGCCTACGTCAGACCGCTTCTTGAATACGCCAACCAAGTTGTCCACACAGGACGCAAGAAGGGCGTAGCCCTCAATGAGCGTGTCCAACGGGCTGCTACGAAAAATGGTTGCCGGCCTTAAATCCGTGGACTACGAAATGCGTCTCACGGCGCTGGACCTATCTCCCCTCGAGTATCGCCGCCTCCGAGGAGACCTAATTCTTACTTATGCCCTGTTTGAACAAGGTTTGGCCAACAGGATTTCCACCGTTGAGCCAGCAAACACACGGCGGGGACATGGTAAGGAGATTTTCAAGCTCAGAGGGCACACTTTTATTAGGCAAAATTTCTTCTCATTTCGTGCAGTAGCTGCGTGGAATAACCTTTCTCTGACGGTTGTCCACGCTCCTTCTAGAACCCAGTTCAAAGCACTATTAGGCACTTTTCTATGTGAGTCCTCGTGCTGGCAAACATACTGCTCCGCGGTGAGAACTTAAAGAGTAGTGCTACACCCTTGTTTCGCTCGTGCCTTTCAGGTGTACGACAGCCGGTGAACGGCAGGAACACAACCGAACCGGGAAACTTAGGCAAAAGCCTCGATCCTATGTATCAATCCGTGAATCCGTATAACACAGGGCCCCTACGGCCCTGAGACACCAGCAGCCCGGTCGAGACCGCAAGACGCTAACTGTGAAGAAAAAGCCGAGGTAAATGGTTAAAGCGTATAAACTAAGTAAAGATGGACTGTCAATGCAAGCGAGCAAATAGCTTTAAACAGTTTAAAGAATTTATTCGAGATCTCTGCTTCTCCGCGTGAAATGTGCAATTTGACATCTATAAAATGAATAAGTAAACTTAACATCACGAAACGTATCCACGTACATTAAAATTCCCTCCATCGATCCGCCCTTCTTCACACAACCTGTTGCTGTCTGCACACATCACTTCTTTCAATAACCGTTTGACAGGAACTCGACATTTGGGTTTTCGTAAATCTCGAATCAAACTTAACTATGGTCTTGGATATGTATGTAAATGTATGTATGTATATGGACTTTCCTCAATCCGAACCTTAAGTTGCTTTCGCCTTAGTTAATCAGCAAACGCAGTAGTGTCCTTTGAAAAAACGTGCTAACGAGGAAAGTCGAAGAGGGGCAGGACGAGGTCTCCCGGATTTGGACAGCGAACACGCCCGTTGCTGCGTCCAAGCTTATCCCACTAGGCCATCAAGCCACGAGTGACCATTGGTGGAAACATCTGTTAAACAGCTAAGCCGTCGGCTAAGCAGTCGTATGTTCGGGTGTCGATCACGTGACTCGGTCCAGCCAATCACTTGCTTGGGTTTGGCTAGTGCATGAATCAACTACGGTAGCTCACAACCGTCGATGAAATGTTATTCCACACACCGGATACCCGAAATGAGAAAAACTGTTGCCTAATGAGAGTGTGCGCTCTGGGCTTGAAAATCTTATTGCCATGTCCCCGCCGTGAGTCAGTTGGGTCAACGGTGAAAAACCTGTTGGCCAATCCTTGTTCAAACAGGGCATAAGTAAGTATAAAGTCTCTTTGGAGGTGACTATACTCCAGAGGAAAGAGGTCATTCACCGGGAGACGGTTTCCTAATCAACGCATCAAGGCCGGCAACCATTTTCATAGCAGTTCGTTGGAAGCACTCAATTTAGGGATTTCAGGTCTTCCGCAAAAGTGAACATGAACTTGAAAGCACACCTGGAAGATCGGTGACGTAGATCAACAGTAGAAGTGGTCCCAAAACAGAGCCTTGAGGAACTCCAATGAAGACCGGTGCCGAAAAAGATTAGGTCGAGCCTACTTTCACTCGGAATGTTATATCCGATAGGAACGTCTTACTCCAGCATAAGATTTTCCGTGTATCCCATAGGGTTCGAGCTTGTGGAGCAGTGGAACGTGTGGGACTCGATCGAGTGCTTTTGAGAAGTCGAAAAATATGGCATCGGATGCAAGTTCTTCGTCCTTAGTTTGGCTTAAGCTGTCCATAAATACGCGGATGTTCGCCACACAAGAACGGTTTGGGAGGAGTCCGTGTTGCGCTGGGTATGTCAAGTTGTCGGTACTGAGGTGATTTAAAATGGCCCGCTTCGGAATGCGTTCCATCACCTTGCACGGTATGCTAGTGAGGCTAATAGGCCTGTAGCTGCCTAACACTATACACCCCATCCTTTTTTGGTCTTATTGCAACCGAAATGACTACACCTCCTTCGGATTCGATCTAACAGCCTCTTGAGGGTTTTGTGCAGCTCGAACGGAATTGAACTTTAGAGCGCTCCTTGGAGTGTTTTCCTCCGAAAAAGAATAACGTCCGCTTACTTCCTCACTATCCTTTGTTCCATTTCCGCCTCTTCAGGTTGTGTTGGCCAGGCCGGTCTGGTTAGTTGATCCCAGTCGACTGCTTGGTAGGCAAGGTGGATGTACACTTCAATTTTTTGTAAGACGTCCCACCTGGGTAGTGAGTTACACGACATTCTTACTGTTATCCGAATTGTGACGAAACTGCTCCTGCTTCCACCATGTTTTACATGGCGTGGCTCCGAAATGCCGCCTGTTTACCCATCTTACTGATGACTTTTTGCTCCTTCGTCATCGCCCTCTTCGGAAGAAGTTTCCCATCCATTATCGATAGGCTATATCCCGTGTCTATTACGCCCCTAACTATTTTCTCATAGACTAACCTCGATCTTAATACTGCTTGCTGGTAACAAAACAGAAGCTTGAGAGTCTTCGGGATCCACATTAGTGGCTGACTCTTGAAATCCTTCGACATCGGAACCGCTGCGAAGAGACCGGGCCTTATCTCGGGGTGGTGGTTTGGGTGCCTCTATGACCCACTAAGCTACACTTCGATACCTGCATAGTTACTCCTACACGATTGGTCAATTGATAGACATAGCAACCAGAGTAACAAGTGGCTCTTGTTCGTACGCTGGTTTCCCTATGTGTAGTGGTTACCGGCCCTATGGAGTCTAGTGCACAGAACAAATTACTAATGGGAGTCAGATACAATGTCACAAGGAAAAAGGAATCCAAGTAAATCTTGACTCACAGTACACAAAAGGAGAATCCGTAGTTCCGTATTCCGTTGAACCACCACACCAAGAAGAGATGTTCTATTTTCCTGGTATTCAGAACCTCCGGTGATGGTAATGTTAATCCACTGGTGTGAATAGATCAGTCCAGCGTTTATGGCTAAAATGTTTGTTCACGTTTGGAGTTAGTAACAGCCAATGATAGCCAGCCAGCGGTCAGAACCACAGTCACTCAGCAAAAGTCCCAAAGTCACGTTGGACCCAAAACGCGGGCGCTTGCGTTTTTTTGTAGTAAAACAAACTTTTGTACAATAATGTGGCTGATATTGATAATGAGAAAGATGATGATATTGAGCATGAAAAATAGCAATTTACAAGTGCCACAAGATTATTCGTAAAACGGGGTTTCACTTCTCTTTGTCTGACTGCTCCCGTTTGACCTTTCTGGCATGGTTGCACATTGTGGGACGAAGTTTATGTTTGGCGTGGAATGGATGAACGCGAAATCAGAGCAACAAAAGACTGGGGTCTAGAAGCTATGCTTTATTCATCCAAAACTTTGACACTGCGAGCTGAAACGAGAAAAGTGATTTAGCAATGAAAAATGAAATGCTTTGCGAAAACAGAGCAAATATACAACATGTAGCCTCCGGGGTCATTGCGGCCCTCACGCCCGACTACCACGTTGGGGTGACAGCTTAGAGTCGGGATCAGTGAGTAGTAGTTCTCAGCATAAAAATGGCACTCGCAATGAACGTAATGACCACAGCGGCGTCAATTTGGCTTCCGTCGTACCAAGGATTCTGGTAACACTGGTTCTTCGTCGTCTTACGGCGGTACGCGACACCTTGACCCGTGAGCATCAAGCGGTAGACTAGTACCAGGCCTTCTTCGCATCCACTTTTCTGTTTTTTCTTCACTTGAAGTCTTTAAATATAATCAAATAAACCCTGTGGTTTTACGACAGTGAAACAGTTCTGTGAACAACTTTAGCCTTACGGTGAATAGGTTGCACTTTT
This sequence comes from Opisthorchis felineus, assembly GCA_004794785.1. Lineage (NCBI taxonomy): Eukaryota > Metazoa > Platyhelminthes > Trematoda > Opisthorchiida > Opisthorchiidae > Opisthorchis > Opisthorchis felineus. The sequence goes on along the minus strand of SJOL01008880.1, from coordinate 64,550 downwards.
GGCTTAATTTATCCACCAAACGGCACGTCATTACGCGTATACGTGACACTCGATTTTTCGTACTCATTATCCCTCGGGGGGGGAGGTCGGTCCGAGACTGGAAACAAAGGTCTGTGCTTGACTCAAGCTCAACCTCCCTATCAGACTAACAAAGTGTCCCCTAAAGCGCACAAACATTGTATCGCTCAGCCGCCCTAGAAAACGGAAGGATTCTTCCAAAAGCTACGGCCAGAATGTTGGACAGTGTTAACGGTAACAGATCCGGAAGTCATTTGGTTCCTGTAAACGGTCAATGGACGTCGTTGAAAACCTTAGTTCGATAAGTCACTGTGGACCAACTAGGCTACATGCGACGACATCAAAGGGACTGGATACCCGCATGCTCCATGTCTTTATCCAAGTAGCGACAGAAGCATGCCTCAGCTTACTATCGCACGTTGCAGCGACAGGCCACAGTCAGTCAGAAGGGATGGTATCTGATACTGTTTGAATCTGGCACCAAGCATGGAATCCTCATCCAATGTGAGAGACTTAAGCCGACTTTGTCGTATCTGTAGTGGTCTGGGTACCCAAAAAAACTACTTTAGGAAGAGTGTGTGGCAAAGAAATATATATAATTACTCTGAATTGAGTACACAATAATTAAAAGGGTCGAATGGAACAGACTCACTAGGAATTGTTCTCTTTACAATAGTTCGTCGTTGGCCCAGGTCAGTGAATAAATAATAATCCGGTCGTGGATGTCCAGGGGTCTTCTTTCCGGGAAGCTCTCATATACAATAAACTCCACAGACAGTCTGAAATGTTTCGATACCAGAATTAGCCCATGAAGCTCGCGAATGTCCGTTGTAAGCGCGAGTGAAATGAGAGGCGAAAGGCGGAGAATGCGACCAGGCCTGTATTGTATGTAATTTTGTACAAATGCGCGTTTTTGTGGTTTTGCGTAGTCAAACAAAAATCGTTTATGAAATTGATGAAATACGTAACGTTATAATGAAAGCAAAAG
>SJOL01008880.1:0-59306 GCA_004794785.1 Opisthorchis felineus | reverse complement strand
CCTGGGATTGCGAGGATTATAGTCTGGTAAACGGATGCTAATTGCATTCTCGACTAAATCCGATGAATCGAAGTGTGCATCTATAATGACCGGGCAAAACAAAATAACTACGACGACTTGAAAGGGAAAGTTAAAAAAAATATCTCGAAAGACTCGGGCTCACCAAATTTGTAGTGGTCTGGGTACCAAAAAAACTACTTTAGGAAGAGTGTGTGGCAAAGAAATATATATTATTACTCTGAATTGAGTACACAATAATAAAAAGGGTCGAATGGAACAGACTCACTAAGAATTATTCTCTTTAAAATAGTTCGTCGTTGGCCGGGGTCAGTGAATAAATAATAATCCGGTCGTGGATATCCAGGGGTCTTCTTTCCGGGAAGCTCTCATATACAATAATCTCCGAAGACAGTCTGAAATGTTTTGATACCAGGGTTAGCACATGAAGCTCGCGAATAACCGCTGTAAGCGCGAGTGAAATGAAAAGAGAAAATCGGGGAATGCGACCAGGTCTGTATTGTCTGTAATTTGTACGATTGCGCGTTTTTGCGGTTTTGCGTATTCAAACAAAAATCGTTTATGAAATTGATGAAATACGTAACGTTATAATGAAAGCAAAAGAAAGGTACAAAACACCACATATCATACGAATGGCTTTGGGCGAATTTTAATCTGAACGCGACTTACTCGGGGCGCGTACACAAAACCAGCACTGTGTCGCAGTTTGTGGAGACCTGGCGGCCAATCGCTATTTGTACTGATAATAATAATAATCGCTCAGCTGTAGCACCCTTTCGGGGCACAGATGCCATGCCAACGGAAGGAGGCACGAGGGCTGGGATACTGCCAGGTTGCCCAAGCTTAGACACGAGCAGTCGAGATGCTGAGGTTGGGTTCGAACTACGGGCCTTCGAGTCTTTAAGCTGGTGCCTTAACCATTGAGCTATCTCGAGGTATTTGTACGCTGTTTGTACGCAACTGATGTCCGAGATATTTATTAAGCCAACTCATCCCGAGGAGCTAGTCGCCTAAAAGTTTAAGTGAAGCAATGTCATAGAACCGTTCCTATAACCTCAGGGCTGGTCGGGCGCGGACAAAGCCGTTGGTGGATTTTGACGAATTACTTGGGTACTTGGTCACAGTGTAAGCCTTATTTGGAGGTCCCCTCAGTATAGGAGTTCATCGGGAGCCAACAGACGTAACAGTGTGCATGGGCTTTCATCCCATTGGTTCCAAGATGTCCATTGTCAATTTGCTGCAGCCGCTCCGCCGCTTCGTTCAGGCGACATTCTGAAAACAAAACACGCCTGTCGACTATTGATACTGCATCAGGTTGATTGAAGAAAGGTTTCAACTCATCTTGTGGTACGTATTCATTGACTTTGGTGCTCCATACCTCTATAGCGGGAGTCGATCACTTCCTATATTTCCGAAATCCGTTCCGAAATTCAACCGCTCTTGTGTGCCTTTCTCTTAATATCAGCGTACGTCATCACCTCCTAGTCTGTTACCCCAGCATCTATACTACTCCCCCTGAGCAGCCTTGTAGGTGTGCAAACCATCCTGCCTTTGTTCTGCACGTCAGTAACTTTCTTGCAATACTGTTGCTACCCTACTTTCTACCCACCTGCCTTCCGGTTCCGTCTATGGACAGAGTCCGAGGAACTTTTTCTATCCCACATTATCTTCTTCCCCTTATAAAATCATCACTGTGAGACAGCTGAACGTCGCTACTTCCCTCACCTTTGTACCATGCTCCTCTTGGCCTTCCTTCTGCTTGCTACAACCCAAGATGCTACGGTGACACTAACCCCTACAAACAATATCTAATCGAATAAAGGCTCCCCCGGAATCATAGCATATTCCCACACCGTAACTTGAGTGAATTAAAAACAGATATAGGGTCCTTCTAGGTCCATTTTCCTGCTCAGTCAGATGCGAACCATTCGCTGTATACAATCTGACTAGATAGCTTCCGGACGGTTCAAAAGCCACTGCGAACGGTTCCCATAGCTACTTTACTGGTGTATACCAGCACATACCCGGGTGTCGCAACCCGATTGTTTGAAACAGCCCTAAAATTGAAGAATTCTGTGGATGCTGTAGAACAGGAATTACATACAGCTAACACCTTCAGCGCAAAGGAGCCCGGTTGGGTTCACCCGCGCGTTGACTTTCGCAAAGCCATTTCGTGACCGCTTTTCTTAACTGTGTATGTTCTCGTGCATTTCAGGTGATGAATTTTGAACCTTGTGAGTCCTTGGAGTTCCCCCCGAGTGCATTCGCCGTAAGCTCTCTTGTGTAAACTTTGTATTCCTTAGAAACGGGAAGAAGAGACTTTTGAAGATTACACGGCTGTCACGAACTGGGAGAGGTGGGTTCATTTTCTGTCGCCCGGTTAGGTAGTCTTAAGAGCTTTGTGGGCCATTAGTTATGTATCTCTTATCTTCGTTACTCACTTAGCCTATAATCTGTATCCGATGGTTCATATTTGCTTTCTCTAGTGCACGGAAAACAGTTCGAGATTTTGAAATACCAGGCAGCTCTGTGATTATACACAGCATGAATAAAGCCATGAATCGCGGGTTGTATTGTGAGTAGAGGCTCACGGAATAATTTCGGTAGTGTCTCAGGGCCAGATGAAGCACGCAAAACGCAAATGACTGGCAACCACGAAACTGGAAGATGTTTGGCAGCAGAGGATGACGGAACACAGTGTTGAGGAAACGACGCAGAAACACGAGAGTTCCGAACTGATAGACCATAATACACCAAATGGAAGATTACCAAAGGTTGATAAGGATGATCTGCAACTGCTAGTGAGACGAACTACACCGAACAGACAGAAGTAACTATGAGCAAATAACGGTCATGGGGCTACTGATCCAAATTGGATACACACGCAATCGACCAACTCCTACTGGCCCGAAATCATTGTTGTTCACTGGAGAGAGTAGTGCAGTTAGCGCCACTGATATACGGCCATCGACTAATATCTTCCAAGTGCGTTTTTAGGATAATCCTACGAAGTTTCCTAATGTAGTTTTTCCACTCTACAGTGTCCACCAGAAAGGATTGACTGAAGATGATCTCTTCTAGTAGGTTCCCGGTGGCCAACAGAGGTCTCTTTCGAGAGTGGTTTCCCTGAGGCAGACAACTGTGTATCCTTTCTATGTAGAACGTTTTTTTCGGTTATGCGGGTCATCCACATTGAATACTATGAATTCTGCTTCGCAGTCTTTATCCATGGAAAATACGCAGGTGCTCTATCGTGTTTTATAGGTGATGATGGTATATTGTCTGCATTCTTTTAGGATGCTAGTAACGTTTTTGTTGTCTCCATTGAAGCGGCTGCGCTCATCGACTTTATAAACCAGTCAACCCATTGCGGCCAAATTTTGGGAATCTTATTTTGTGGTGTTTATACCTCCTGTTGGTCCATATCCTACAGGTTTGTCCAATCACTGGAAAATTTGTTGGCTCGTTGGGAGTTGAGGGCTGATGGCGATCCTGCAGTGAGTACGACGTTTAATTGGTTGATACTGACTAGAGTCAAGAATAGCGTCAGGCCCGTTCCTCATCCACCTTTATCCCTTTTTCACAATGGGGCTTTCAAATAAATTGTGGTTGTACGACAGTGAAGCATCAGTGTTGAATATTGGTGTTGTGCTGTCGATGATTCTGAAGGATAGCTTTTTAGGTTCAAAGGCCGAATCACAAGTAGAGCTGTCTACTCGTCTTTGGACCGAAGGACCGCACTGTTGTAGCTTCCCTCTACATTATTGTTTATTGTCTATAAACTGTGTCCATGGGCATGCTGGTTCCTGCTTCTACAGTTTCAGTCAGAGGAAAATGGGTGAGCATGGGAGACCTAGACAAGCAGTGGAGGCGCTGGCATAAGTAGTTCGTTCGTATTGAACCATTATGATTAAGGAAGCTGAAGGAACGGAAACTCGGAAGCTAAGTGTTGAAGGCGGTAGCTTTGATGCACCAGCCCCACTGACTACGTAATTGAGCCATGTCCGTCAGTGTCGTTAATCGTCGGTGAGTTGAGTCCCGAAATCCCCATCCAGGGAAGTGGCGATTGTCCACCTGACTGAGTTTACTAGTTAGTGCTTAAATACTTCGTTGCCAGGTCATATACTGTTCGCCTGTATGTATTTTCCATTCAGCACAGGGCTGGAAGAAAATAGCTCTGCGGAGTAGACGGCTCTCTGACGTGCACAGTACGTGTCCAAACCAGCGTAACCTATGAAGCGTTAGTAGCTCATCCATCGTGGGAGAGCTTTTTCGTCCTAAGGCCATCTGGCGTATTTCATCACTTCTTACCTGATGTCCCCACCGGACCCGTTATATATATATATATATATATATATATATATATATAAACTTCCACCTTATACGATGAAGAACATAACAGTCACTGGTGAGGTAAGTCTGAATAACCCGGCAGAGCTCAGCAGTGGAATGCATGAAGAGGCCTGGATGATGATCTAAAGTTTCGCAAACAGACTACTCAGTGAATTTTTGGCATACTGGTGAACGCAAAAGTAAACTACATGATGACACCATTCAGGTACAATCAGCCCAATACTGGAACATGAACTGTGCGCAGAAGAGTGGAGAAACAGCCGATCGGCTGGTGATGCGCATCATGTCACGTACGCTACTTCACTTTACTCAGCAGTATGGGGTTTCTTGATGACATTAAGACTTAAGGGACATCACCATCAGCCAGAGTCTGCATGTCGTGCTGACTAAATTAGATTTATTGGATTATTATTTATTAGGCTTAGTGGATTTATACTATGTGGATAATAGCAGCTACTAGCTTGCCAATCTGCCGATTCATACCCACTCTCCTCTGCTACTGCTCTTAACACCTCGTTCATTGGTGGTCTCACATGTTTCTTACTCTTTTCAGATTCAACAGTCGCTTTTGTCTAGTGTTTCTTTTACCTCCTCTGGATACTTCTGTGGTCGGTTGTATTTTGGCGAACGGGAGTTCCAACTGGTCTACCTCAGCCACCCTTCTGGCGAGAGCAATGTGCTACAGGAGCGTAGACGTTGGTTTCCTCCATTTCTGTGTCTATTCTATCTAATTAGGTTCTTCAGTACCCCATATCCTGGACGCGAGCGCTAACAAGTTTGATGGGCATCTTGCCGCTCCCATTGCATGGTATGTTTGTATCTCACGTAGTGGTTTTAATCGTCCTCTATCCATCTTCTGTCTCACAGTACTTGATTGGTCCATCTAAGCATTCTTCTTGAACATGCGCCTTCATTTTGGACAGCCATTTCACAGTTTTCGTCTTCCGTTCTAAAGACTACTCACCTTATCACGAATGGTGGGTTAATATCAACTTCACTTTACCAAAGTATATCAAACGGCTAAGCATTGTCGCGTTCCGCTCTTCCTGAGACTGCGACGATGCAGACCGTCATCTTATTTCGAGGAGGTTATCTCAGAAGGTCGATTTCCAGTATGAAATTAACAGGATTATTTGGATAATAAAGGCATTCGGTGGATGATTTTTTGTAGCCGCCGGACATTCGTTCTCATAGAATATGGTTACTTGTTACTCACACACTTGAAGCAGATATTTCTATCACATTGCGCAGTATTGGTATCTCCTGATTTGGTTCAGACCAACGAATCGCTGTGTTATTCCTGTGGATGCAGTCTGATAGATTTAGTGTCTGAATTTCTCTCACGACCTAGCATGACAGATAAACGTACCAAACACGAACAGTTGAATCAGACAAACAGAGGGCGATACTGCAGTTTCCTCCTTCTGCAGGGATCATCTGAAACTGGTCTATTTGAAGGTGACTAGGGTGGCAGGGAAAGCTGTGGATGACCTACCAAACGTGGTCTCTTTCCTGATAGGTCGGGGATGATTGTATTAGGATAACAGTTATCCGGTCGTGAGACGCTGAAGAGTTTTCAACAACCTTATGTGTAGTGTGCCTTCAAGAAAATTACTGACTGGAATATCATACCAGCTGAAATATGAGGTGGCCTTTATGTAGCTCATTCATTTGAAGTGTATCACAAACGAGGAATTCGTTCGGGAATCAGTTGAGTCTCCCGTTAATACCAAACTGGTTTGAAAATGAGTGTATTTCGTGAGGTGTCAAGGGCTTTGGTAAAGTACTGCCAGGCATTTCTTTGTTTTATCACGGCTACTAATGCCCTATAAAATCTGCTGTATTGAGCCTGGTATGTCCCACTGAAACCAAACTCGTTCGCTCCGTTCGCTCTACTATGCTCCACAAAGTCCAGTAGGTGAGGCCCGAGCTACTGCCCTAGAGGTTTGGGGTTTGACCTCAATCCTGATCGATCGCTCCTGTCTTGGTTTGAACAGTACCTCATCTCTCATGTCTCCCCCGAGTTGCATGACGGCTAGGCACCCACAGGATGTCACTACTGGTTAATTTTCTCTGCTTTTCTATTTTCCAAATTGAGGCCTAATGTTGCACCATAGAGATCAAATTGGTGATATAACAATGTAGCTCCGCAGATAAATTGAAATAATGTTGTATCCGAGTTCTCAAAGCTGTATTTGAAAACTGGTTACCACGACAGTAAGTTTCGATCGTACCTACTGCATAATTCAACCTTCAACCAAGCCCCTAATCTGGTTGCTTTTTTCAGATCTCTCGAAAATCAAAGGAAGGTGGTTTCCGTTTAGCACTCAGTTATTGTCCTTGTGACATAATCTGCTATAATGTCTGCTTGGTGGTGAATTGTGATGTCCAGTGGACTGTGTGAACGTGAATCACAGAGACTGTTAGTCGTAGAGATTATAAACCGAGCTGGAAGATAATTCGACTGCCAATCAGCCATCCGTAGATGAAAGTCAGTTTTTGAATCCTGGATTTTTCAAGCGTAACCACATTCCTAAAATTTTCATTTTGCTATTCCAGTCCGGTCTTCTCGGAAACTTTGATTTCCATGCGTGACAAATTCGGCTTTCGACTCGTGTTTTCTGCTGTATTTCTCTTGTTAGTGATATGACATCCACTTTGTTTTCGTTTCTAATTTCACAGTTTTGGTCTAACTCAGGCTTTGGTTCTCCGTCCGACCGAGGGCGAAATCTCCGGTGCCACACGGCTCCATCTGTTGCTTAGCTCGGTGGAAATGGCCGTGCATGCCGTCCGGTGGTAAGTTCTCGGATTATACGAACGTGTAAATTCTTGGCTGTTTATCAGATGACAACCAGATCACCACTTAACAAATGTGTTTTACTGTGGTGCTCTGTCTTTTCTATGATCATACTGAGGGACTTCAGATCGATGTTAGGTCTTGTCATGCTTAGTTTTTCTGGCTGTGTTGTCCACTTCATGCTTGTTTTGTCGTGATTATCAAACTTGGTATGTGCAAGTTTTGATCCGTGAAGTAAAAAACTCAGTAAGGCAAACAGAACTGAAATGTTTTCCTCTGAATCTGTTTTATGGATACCTGCCCAGCCGTCGGAATTGAATCAGCGTGACTACTTCTAGTCTACTTGACAAGGGACAATGATTTTAATTGGTTCTCTCCGATAGACTATCCAACGCCAGGTTGATCCGAGTTATCAATCCAATGCGCGATAGGAGGTGAGTCAGGTGTACCTCAACTCATCTGAGTCAGAACAAATCGAGTAGCAGACAGTATTCAGACAAACAACACATATGAACTCTGTCTAGTAAGCACCTATACGCTAGGGTTAGTAATAAAAGCAGGCCCTAATGTGAAGCTGTTCGAAAACACGCCGGTCTGGGATCGGGTGGATTAGTTTTAACAATAACTGGTGCTCACTGGGCGGTTTGACTTCACAAACAACGCCGTGCTAGTTGTCCGCGAACCTAGACTTACGGGAGATATTATGTGGAAAAGTGTTCATCGTTAGAGGCACCCCATCTTCTCTAAAACGGGTTTTGGTCTCGCTGATCCACTTTCTTGTATCACCAATGGATTACAAAGTTAGACTCGAGGTGGCTCAGTGGTTGAAGCGCGAATTTACTGATTGGAAGGTCCATGGTTGGAACCCGACTCCGGCATCTCGACTGTTCCTGTCCAGGCTTGGGCAGCCTGGCAGTACCTCAACTTTCGTGCTTCCTTTGAGTGGCATTGGAGCTATGCACCGAAAGGGTGTTACAACTGAATGATGATGATTATCATTACAAAGTTAAGCCAAAGGGATATTCAGAAACGGCCCTTTATATGGTGATCCCTTGTTGATGGGTTTTACCGTGATCGTTTCGTGCTCTTATCCATTCTACTCTCGGTTTTGAGTTTTAGGTGAATGTCTACTGCTTGTCTAGTAATTCTTCATCCTTACCCTTTCCATCCCAGTCCTCTGCCCGTTTTGGTAGCCTATTCAGATCCAGCCTACTGTTATGGAGTCGCTGCCATCCCACCCCTACCAAGCTCGAGTGACGTAGCACAGGATGAAGTCAAACACGAATACCAAGTTTCTTTACTCACGGGCGCTCTAAACATTGATTTTTCTGTCGGAAGGATGGAAGATAGTGTGAATCCCTCGTGCACTCATTTGGACGGATTGCGAGAATTGTTTTTACAGAAACTAGTGAGTTACGACCGAATAGTTGTGCAATAAGCACAGGTTGTAGCTGTTTGACGCATAGGATCTAGACTTATTCAGAAAATATCCCCACGGGAATAGTGTGATGATTGCATCCCTGGTGCGATTTCAGTTGTTTGAGTGAACCTGTCCCTCAGTCGAGTAACAGCGCACGTCGTCGATGACCGACATCACTGGTCTGTCGTCAACCTTCGCTCGTTTCCTTACGACAGGCTGGCTTATCATACGTCATCTAATGTACTTATAACACATCTGACTAAGGGAACAGTTCGTTTCCTATTGGGTTACTTCCAGAGCCGTGCACCTAACTTGTTTTGAATGTTACGATGGCGCTTTGTGTCAGTGGGTCTCCGAAAGCACGATCAGAATTGAGGAATAACTTCAGAGGAAACCGTTTTACAGCTCCATTTCTCCGCTGTCCAAGGGACAGGGGTGTTTTCAGCAGTGTAAAGGGTTCTAGCAAGCTTGTACTTCCTCTGGTAAGGTTTTTGGTGATTTGACCAGTTGGCCCCCCAATGATCTCATCGATTTCTTCAGGAGTAATGACTGGGAAAGGTGCATTAACAGTCCAACCGTAGGGGAACTGTAAACCCAGCCGCTATTCGGTGGCTTCACCGGCTCAATTCATAACGTTCAGCTGTGGCATGCTTCGGGTGTGTAGCGGCCACGCACTCTGGTGGATTCACGAGTGCTTATATGCTGTCAGGTTGCTCGAAGCCAAACTGGAGTACTCAAGATATTAGAAAGATGTTCATCCATTGGGCAAGTGATAGATTCATGCGATGTTCTCAGTTCGTTAATTGAGACATCAATCCGGGTTGTATCTACGGCTGTATCTCAACGACTTAAATGGACTGTCTAGCGTACCGAACTCCACATGTGATCACCTGCAGCCGTGGGCACCATCGCAAACGCCATACTTCAACCCTCTGCTTACCAGACCACATCCCCCAACCGTGTGTTCCGCACTTTTTTCACTCTGACCCGGTAAATCGAATAGTTTATCATTCGACGGGTTATATGTGAACCGTGATCACTCGTCTGTTTTGCTCGCCACACTGGCCTTCCGCTACTGGCACTTATACAGGCGTCTGCTTTTTATTCGCATTTCCCATAGAACCACCAAGCTTTCCTCCATAATCTACACTCATGCGCTCTGTCCCTACATTACCAGTTCAAACACGTACGTCTATTCTCAGCTCGGTAGGACCTGATACCTTGTCATTTTGCCTGTCTATTCACTTCAGGTTTGCTAATTGTCACCCCAGAGGTCTGTCGCACTTGGACCAACAAACGTGGTTCTCGGAGTTACTGTGTGTGTTAAGCAGTTGGCAAGCCATGTACAGTCATAGAGTCATAGAGGAGCAAGGAAGGGCTCCTCCTTGGAGGCTAGGTCAGCATTTGCCAGCACAAAGCACCTCTGAAGTCCATCTACAGAGTTGTCGTGCGCATAATTCTGCTGTCCACCAGTTTTAAGGATGATAGTGGACTGCTGGCCTTCGGCGGTCATTTGCCTGTCACTGTTTACCGAGTTTGGGGTGTGTATATTTGTGTGTGTGTGTGATGTGCCTCGGTAGTGGCTGAAACCCTCTGGCGGAAGTTAATTGCAGGTTTTGTGTTGCGCACCCAACATGTACAGACTATTTCGTGTTTTTCGTATGCCACACCAAACTGGATGGAGCCAGAGAATCGACTACTAGTTGTCTCTAGGGGAGGGGGGGGGATAAAAAACTTTTACCAATTTGGCAAAAACTAGGTTCAAAAAGCCTTTGACAGCGGATTATTAATGCCGATGGACTTTACCAACTGTTCAGACCACCAAACAGTGTGTTCCTTACCTATCCCACTCATAGGTACTAAACACGAATGCATTCGACGCTTATTCCCGGTCTTTTTCGTATGTATGCGACATTGAATGCGACACTCTTCTTCTGCATACTCTACTTTTACAAACGACTTCAGAAAGTTCGCCCTTTAGAAGTGATAGTTTATTTCGCTGTTGTACTGTTTATTCTATTTACTGCCCGAATCGATAATCTGGCATCACCATCTACTGTTGTAACGGCGGATACTACTGATGATGCATGTTAGTAGTACGGGGTTTTCTCGTAACTCCGCCTCGCGTCTAATGGAAGGTTAGGTTTATTACGGGACTGGTGGAACTGCTTTGAAGTGTTCGTTTACCATTGCGTGATAATCAATGAATATCCACGAAAATTCAAGAAGATGCGTGGGGATATTCAGTTTTTTAAAAACAAGGTGCATATGAAACGTTTATTTTCCTGTTCAATAGTTTGTAACTGTTTAGTTGGTGTTTGCTAATAAACGACTCCGAGGCGAAGGGATTTCCTCCTTTCATTATTACAGGGATATCCATGGAGGCTGAGCTGCCCGACACCCGAAGTTGCCATAGCAGCACGGTTCGCGTATCTTTTGCCGTATTGGCCTGAATTTACTGGTGAGTCCTATTTCCCGCCTACTGGTTGCGACTTCACTACCGAGCTGGTGGTGGAACGTTACACTGACTTCAAACCAATAAGTAAGGGGTTGAACACTACTCATCAGACATGGTCCTCATGGATTAGACTATGGATCTGATGCAGTTTGGAATCAGTTGGTGGTTCTTCTGTTTGCCGTGTTCGACAATTGATCTATGGACCACCATAGAGACGAGAGATTTACCTCGATTCAGTTGAGTCTGCCGTCAAAACCAAACTGATATGTTGACTACGGTCTACTGTTACTACTGTTTGCACAAAAGGGCCCCCCCACCCTACTGTTCACTAGCTGGCGCTAACGCCACTTAAATTGTTCGAATTACTGTCTTATTCCTTCCTACTGGTTAACGTTTAGTGGCGTGCACTTTACGTATATCATTGCCCCACGTGCTGGCTGTCACTTTGTTTGGTTGGAGTAGTCCAGACTTAGTTGACGGATACTATCCGTGTAACTGCACTCGAGTCTCTCATATATGTGGCAGATGTTTAAATGTAGTCAGACCTTGCTTCATCCGACCCAGCTCTCTCTCTTACTCCATAGAAATATCGCATTTTTCCGTATTTATCCACTTTTTTATGGAATACGTTCTATTGAAACTGTTGTTACCAGACCTTCATGTGTACCCAAAAACTCTGGATGATTGAACCCCCATTTCAAGCCTTCCAGTTTTTAGATTTCGCAACTTTTTACACATTCACCTTTGGAATGAGTTAACCCAATTTAATATTTCCCTTCACTGATCGCGCTTACTAAATGAACACAAGGTTTGCGAGTATAGCGTTCTTTCTAACATTACTATCTATCGTTACATTAGTCGGGATTCCCTTCAACTGATGTGGCAGGCAAATTCCGAAACGAATGCAAGCCTGCCTATCCATTGAATCTCAGTGCAACGCCAATGCTCTCCTTTAGCAACTAACTACCCAAATGACCCCTGAGTCGAACTCACTACGCTGAAGGCACAATCCGTTTCGCGTTGTCCAACTCTTTCAAATTATTTGTAATTTGCAAATGAGTGTATTTCTTGAAAACAGTCCAATTTGGGCTCAAGTAGAACATAAGGTTGACGAAAAATCGGGGACTGTGCCTTCCTGATGAGCCCCAAAAAGGGCGAAACCGGTCGTGGGCTGTCGAAGAATTTTCAGCGACCTTATGAGTAGTACATTCCGTAAAACTAGTTTTTTTGTAGATGCGAAATGCTCCTAATTAAGATTAACTATGGCGTCGCCACTGGATGGATTGATTTGTATAACTGTGTCGTTGTCAGACTTTGAAGTATACTACTAGTTCACCGTCCGTAGCACCAAACTGATGAGTATTTTGGGTGAGTGCCGTTAGCTCCATATCGCTATGGTCTTGTTATTTCCGTAGGATATTCATGTTGATTTTTTCCCTCTATTCTTATTGTGTACAACGTGATTCCCCATTTTGTTGTTTCGGTTTTGCACCTGTACCACCTTGTTTTTGACCTGAACGTAAACCGCTCTTTGACCTTGTGATCGCACCTGTTGTGTAAATCAACACGTGGGTTTCGCTATCTTGTGGCCATCTTGCTTTGAGTCGGTGTGGACTTTGGGATCCCTAAACCGGTGTATAAAAGCCGGCGTAATCCGACGATTTGAAGTTTGTACGATTTTATTACTTTGTTATTGTATTCATAGTACCGCATTTGTTGCTAAACCTCCATTTGAATGATTTGACTTTTGGGGTCTTGCGCGTAACTCACTGCGGCCAAACTGATTGCTGGGAACAATCAATAATTCAGTGGAGGTACATTGGGTCATTGGGTAGTATCCCTCGCAGTTACTCGGAGTAACCTCTGACCTATAGTTGTCTCCCGAATAATGGTTGCAAGTGTCACAAAGCTTCCCAAGTGTGTTATCATGCCAGGAAGCTAGTTAGTCGTCCGTTCTACTAAGGTGGAAAAGGTGAGTCGAGCGAATGACCGAGTAAAAATCGAAAACGCAGTTTATTCGACCAATAGCCATTGTTTTAACCCATTAGTGAATCAGACGAGGGGACCCCACTGGTCAGCATGTTGGCTGTTCTGTTGTCTTGCTTGTAAGGGTACTCGTTGGTCACGTTCCAGGAGCATTTTTTCAAACCCTCCTTTTGCTCGCTTGGGTCTGGCCTATGAGTTGCTTTCGAGTGTATGCCTTCTATTAATTACGGTTATTGGCACCAGAAATTTGTCTCTGCAGTCGTGTTCCTAAAACAACAAGACTATATATAGAAATTTATTAGGTTGATTGGGTCACTTGGATATGGTGCGTATTACTACAACAGATATTTCAACCTAAACGGCGATAGCATGCCTCTTTGTGGCGAATTATTTGCGGGTCAACTGCTGTGCTTGGTGAACGGACTAACAGTCTGTCGGTCAACTGAGCTGGCGTCGAAAAGCGTGTAAAACCCCATTGAATGTGTTCATCCACAGGTACAAAGCGCCAGTGAGTCGTTCATCATCATCTGTGGCCTTGCAATACAAATTTCCACATTGGTTGACTATTACCAATTTTTATATGCAAATATGTTTAAATTGTGGGAATTCACGTATCCTATTTTCTGTTTTTCAGAATTGAAACATCCATTCTCTCTCCTATCATTCGACCTGACACCACTGTCCTCAGTCTTCCCGTGAGTGACTTTATCCTTCCACTTTGTTACGTAGCTCGAGAGAGCCGTGTTAATGTAGCTCATCTTAGGAAGCCTTGTGTCATCGCCAACCGTAAAGTTTTCGAATGAGACTTGGTTGTCCTCCCCACCCCACGACGGAAGGTTTGTAAAACACTGAGCTGCAATCTTGAAAGCTAGTTTCATGTAGCGTAGGAAGCCGAAAACTTGGTAAAAGCTTGTATTTCAGGCAGACCGTGTAACGAAGTTTGTTTACCAATACACAGAAGTTAGCGACTTTCTGATCATTCTAGGTAGGACGATAACGACCCAAATCACTCAGTTCGGATAGTAGCGTTCATCAATAACTGACCGGAACATACCTGTCATACCGATCTAGCCAGTCGGATGAAGTAAACGAGTTAAATGCAACGTCACCTGGTATGGCGAATGCTCGGATTGTCTGAACCACATGCGACCAGGCGCTTTCTGTTTTTTAAAGGCAGTGTCAAAGTCGTTTCACTGCCGAAAAGCTTACAATACGATCGATGTTATCGTCTCCAGGTGTAGGTTTAATCAACTTATTGTATTTTCCCCTCTTATTTCAGTCAGTTCCATCTGGCTGCAGTGTGGCCTAAGGTACCGAAACATGCAATCACTCAGCGTCCTTCTTATACGTGAGTTCGTTCGTCGCTCAAGCTTTGTTCAACTTTACACGTCTTTGGCCTGAGAAAACTAAGTGTGTGTTGTGTTTCTTGGATTACAGCGTCTTGAAACCAGAGGGTGCGCCAGAATGGTATTTGCAATTGTTTCTCGGGACGTCGCACGCAGATAGACTCAGTAAGTCTGACTATCCACAGTTGGAACCCCACCTTTCGGATTGGACATTATGGGTCGTTTCAATAAAAATGATAATTTGCTCGCTGAGCAATCTGAAAAAAGTTTGCTTGAAATATTTCGAAATTACCGCACCGACCCAGGTGCTGTTCACACTAACTTGTGACCCGCAGCTGGTGTGCAATTTCGACATCCAGCGCATTACAGCTACTCACTGACACTTCAGTAGCTTACGACTGTTGCATGATAAAAGGAATAGATTACAGACCCCCCTCCCGAATAGACGGGCCACCGGTTCCAAACCCGAGAGGAGTAGCAGTGTTTCATGGACAAAAGCGCATGGTGGGAAACTTTAAGTCATTGTTTTCAATTGTGTTGTCACACAGTTCAGCAGCAATCTAACGTTCGGATTTTGCCACAACTGTAATGGAGCGTTTATTCAGCATGTTGAACGTGAACAGAATGGATAAACAGAGCAACGATCACGAATCCCCGGACTGACCTGCTAGCGAGTGTAGGGGTGACACCAATACCTATCGGACATTAATGGTACGCAACTGAAGTTACCATATCCATATCCACTCAAATTAGTGGCCTTTTTCAAAGGATGTTTTGTCCTGTAGGTGGAGCCAATCCATGCCGAAAAGCGGAGAGGCACTCTGCAGCTATAGGAAATCATCAAGAATGAGCATCTCAGGAATCTCTGGGTTGATTAGAAACCTCACGGCTAGTGGGCCATGACTGGCTGATCTCCTCACCTTATCAACAAGTCACACGGTTTTGTATTCGTCTATTCTTGTCTCTTCTTCTAATGGACTTTGATGTGCGAGATCTTCGGCTCTATTCATCACAATCTGAGAGTAATCCCATTTTCTAGGAAATGAATCCGACAGTTCCAATGTAAACGCCTTTAAGGACGGAAAAGCAATTCTCGGTTTCCAAACCGTCTGATCGCATGAGACTTTTTAACCTTTGATTCGAGCCATTGTCGGAGCGTAGAGAAATCAATAAGGATAGTTTTCTACTTCCTCTTCCGAGAAAGGATTTCTCAGGAACTCAGCGATTCTTGCAGTGTCCCTTTCCGCCAGAAAACACCCTTGAGACCAACGAAAATTCCTTCTCGTTAATTTAACCTCTATGACAAATGTTCTGTCTGGATAACGCCACAAGAACATAGACCATGAAATGACAACCTTTTGTTTTTATCTCATCAGCCGTCCACTGGAAACGATCATTTGACAAGTTAATTGGCAGTAGGGCGTAAATCAATCAGACCGGTTTCTTCATCTCCAAGGCCGGTTGATTGCGCATTTCAAGGTCTTTGGCCGGTAGTGAATAATCACCTGACACTAACGGTTTTGCGGGTCAATAATGAGCGGTTTTGGAGGGCAACGTGGCGGACCTGCTCTGCAGCCGACGGGACCGGTTTCCGAGCTTGGGTTTGCACTCCAATCGACCGTTCGGTCAGCTAACCAGAATATTTTGACTTATCTATCTTCTACCTTTATAATGTTAGCTATGAATCAGGCTTGGGTTTGAACTGTCTGGCCGTGATATTTTGTTCTAGGGGGGGGGATCCAGTCAAATCTCGGTATTTTCCAACAACTTGCTTCGAATATTTCGATTTCCTGGACTGCTGTGTGCATGTAGAATTGTTTCTATCAGGAGGAAGCGACTGAAAGTGGTCTTCTCTGGGAAGTTTTTTGCCCTTGAATGATGTTTCAAGGGATCAGCCAAGAGTGGAACCTTCTTTTGGTTGTTCCCTGGAGATGAGAAACTGTATCGAACGCAGATTTCATCTTTTTGTGTTTGGTACGGCCTTGGGATTTTAATCTGGATATTGAGTGAGCAAATGCTGGTTCTTCTGAAGTGAAAGCTGTATTCCTGTAATTGTCTACTGTGTGTGTGCGCGCGCACGAAAGTTGGATCTGCGATGCCTCTCCTTCCTCCTCCTTAGGTTCTCGTCTCAAGTGCTTCTCACAAGCCTGTCTACATGTGCCCGAACCCGAATTCCGTCGTCCACACACTCGGACATTTTCCACCATTAGTAAGCTGCTCATTTTCAGATTGCCTCTGTTAGATTGGTGCTGAAGTCTTATGGTTTTGTGATTTTTTGAAGAAAAAAACGAGTACGCAGACCATTCAATTAACATAGAGTATTTTTCTGTGGATTCCTTTCTTGCTTTATTTTGGGCTTTCTAGTCAGTATGTCACTCTGTTGTTACCTTGTCTTTGAGCTTCCCGAATTTCCTGGCTTGGTGCCGATCTTCCACGCTTACGGAGTCTGCTTCGCGGTCCTTCACTGCCTGCTGCACACCAACCCAAATCACCTCCTGACACTCCCGAGTACAAGCTACTTGGAGAGCAGATTATTCACCATTTGCTGGTATGTTCCTCTTAATCATTTTACAGCGAACCACACCTAACTACCCCCGGTTATTTGGTTCGTCTCCAACCCTAGAGTCATACCAGTGACCTGAAACTGCTTGATCTCTGGGTGATAGAATGTCACTCGTAGAGTAAAGCCAATTGAAACAGTGTACGGAGCTCACAGACGAGCTGATACCGTCAAATCACTCATGCGGCGAGGCAAATTCCAGCGAGGGATGGTTTTTGCAAGAGTAGAAACGAATATTCGTGTAGGAGTATCGATATTTGCCTACGTGTGTCCCTGCATTGCCCATACTAGATTTTAATTGAGATCACTTAAGCACCAACAAGGGTCCTGAAGGCACAAAAATTGTGTGATGTTAGTGTTTTTTTCCGGATTTTGCTGTCGCTGGTGTTTGGCGTGTGTGACAGTTAAATGAGTGCAGTGTCTGAGTGGTCTATCCAGTCTTGAGTGTTTCGCTGAGGACCGTTGTGACAGCTGGGCAGAGAATTTGGAAAGAAAACCGCTAAGCTGATATGTCAACACACTGCACTCCTCACAACTGTTTTTTGTTAAACATATCTACGATGAGAAGATTACGATTCATGGCCTCAATATGACTATCCATCGGTGTTGAAACTTTATTCACCTTAAGATAACCAAATTAGTTGAGAGGAGCACGGGGTATTCATGACCTTTCGATATTGTGGCCTTGGGATTTCCCTACTGGAATACTCGTTTTCATGGTTAGACACACATGGGCAACTCAAAGTTTTGCTCCGCCTATGTGGCATTATCTTGCACCCATCTAATCATTGGGTTGTCGGTGTTTTAGTCCTTTGCTAGCATTCATCTGGTAGTGGTCGGGTTTTCCGTCGGGAAAGCTGATTACTTATGTAAACAGTCTTACGTTTCTTTGGGAATATGACAGTTCTAAGTAAGTCAAGCTAGACCAAAAAGTACACCTGGGATGTCAAGGTGCTCGTGTGATTTTGACGTGGTGCACACTGCTATTGCGTAACACGAGAGGAGTACGTTCTTAATAAACTTTTCAATCTTTCACAAAACCACGAATATTTATCTATGATGGGAGTCTTGTTCGTCTGAGTAAGTAAAACCCGTTTCGGTTGGATTTCAAGGACACTTTTCGGTGACCCAGCGGATTGCCTATTTGGGATTGCAAATTTTGCCCATTTTATGGGCTTCTGACATGTTTCACAATCGGCTGATATCAGCAGAGTTGCTGCAATTTATTTCATTAGGCGAATAGCTGCGCTTTACCGTAATTAGCGCAGTAAACCTGACGAACACTATGTCGGTTGCTGTTTGGTCCACGAAAGCTCTGCCCACGCCTGACTATGGCAATCAACCACCCTTTTTTCTAACTACTTTTGTGTGTAAGTAGTGTAAAAAACCAATCGCACAGCACTGCCCCTGAGGTATTTCGCCGTCAACACACGTTAAATAAACCTATGTAAACGAGAGGAACTAACTGGCACTCTTTTGGGTGCCACGACGTATTTCAATTATTTCATGCAGTATTTCCTCCTTCGGGCTTCAGCGAAATAAACATCTTGTAAAGTGAAAGCACCGTTTAATAAAAAATACTCACATTAACATATTTGACGTATATGGTGTTATTCCTATCCATCCATTATTCTTTGTCTATCATTAAAAAGGTCTATGTTTTTTAGTTCCTCTTCCCTGACGCAGACGCCAACTTTTCCTCTTCTTCAACCATGGCTAATGAAATGACCCAACCGTCGGCCTCTGCAGATCAGCCAGAACTGCTCGACTGGTCTCGGTATCAAAATCGAGCGTCGCGCGAAGTACGTTTGGATTGAATTTCGGAATTTCGCCAGATTGGTTTTGAGCACAATTTTTGTGTTTTCGGTAAACCGCAGTCGGTTTTATTCCCTTTTTCTTCTTTCCATTTGATGAAAATTCTCTCCAATACAACATGTGCAGCCTCTTTTACACTTCCTGAAACAGTGCAATCCGTTGTTTTAGTAAGGCATAAACATTCCTGAGAACTCATTTGTCATCTTGTGTCACAAATGAGCGAATGAAACATCCAAATTTCTGTCTTCTGTTTGAGTTTTCGACCATCCGTCACTAGTAATTTTGAGCCTATTAATTTCATCTCTTCCACTTTGTTTAGTTGTGTCGTAACACGTCAGTCGATTCCAATTACTTGATTTTGCGTATACAGATGCCCGTTGTTTTATACCAGACATTGCGTTACGCCCCCATATACGTACTGTTTTCTATTTGAACCTGTATTTCCAATTATTCCGTACAGGTTGTCCAGCTCGCTAAACAATTCAGTCTTCCACCTGCCACAAGTTTGACACATCGCCTAGCTGTCCTTCTATGTAATTTGAACTACCTCCAGCCGAACCCGTCTTCAGACAGTCAGCTAGAAATAATGTACAATGAATTCCTGTTGGAACTGAAGCTGCGTCTGGATCGACTGATTAACTTACCCACAGCAAAGGCCTTCGAGGAATCTGAACAGCATTCGACTGCGCTTGATCCAGGCGAAAGGAATGACCGTGTTTATAGTGCAGCTTTCACTTCCAGGCATAATTTTTCTGCTTTTTCCGATTGGGAACGCTGCAATCTTCATTTGGTACTGGAGCATTTCAATTTCTATATTGAGAAAGGTTGGTTAGACCTTGCGATAGACAGACCTCCTACATTTGACCATCGGAGACTCATTTGTCTCTGGTGGTTTTTTGGCTGCTTTTGTAAACGTGCTAGAATTTCTGTCGTAATCCGGCTGGTGGTTCTAGGTATTCACTACCAGTGGTCTTGTGTACCTGAGACATATAGATGCTCTGGCTTCGCGAACTTGTGTCGTAGTCGTCGAATCCCTTCATGCAGATTGTTACGATTGATCACTATTTCCACTCTGGAGGAGCCACAAGATTCCATTTTAACTAGTCCCCTAAAGCCAGAAGGGGACACTGAGATGATCCATCCAGAGGACAACTATTACCGAAAAAAGACCTTTGCGATCGGTAACTCTATAAGTACCGGGGGTTCGGCGTACTGTCACTCCGCGCTATAGCCGTGTGAGACGTTTCAGCAAATTTCGCCCTTCACGTAGCCTAGTCTTATATTTCAGTCAAACCAAGCTAAATCAAATCCAGCTTGACAACTGACTGTCTGATAAGCCCGAACCAGCGGGCGGCGCGGAAGGCGGAAGACGGAGGAGGAAGGCGCCGTTAGAGTGATTCCTGTCGTGGACGGGGAACCGATTTTGGATCCATTGGGATCACAATTGAAAATGGTTCTCGAATACTGTGGATCCTATGTGTGGTTTCCTTGTATAACAGAGCGAAGGTACCATGTCTGGTTCAAAACAATTATAGTGACCATCGTTTAGTAGACAGATGACTGTTTTGGTTGATCAATGTCGCGCGGTATCCTGTGCTACTGGAATACGCACGTGTTTCGGACATTGAAGCCTATTTACTGGACGCCATTTCTCAGATAGTTTTTTCGCACACAGTGGATATGTATTTTCAAATGTATTCCAAACGGATTCACCTACTATGCTGCTGTTTCATCCTTGTGAATTATCATGAGTGCGCATCGCGTGAATCTTTGGAGAGATTCGAACCCGCGACCTTTGGGTTGGTATTTGAGTACTATACCATCCGGCTACGGGTGGCTGATCACCGAATTGATTGAACCGTGCTTAGCTGGTATTTGAGGCTGCCATCTTTCGACTACACAGCTTACGTCACGTACTCTGGTGTTCACTGCGTCCTCAAGTTCCGGTTTATCAGATGGAAAGTCCAGTTAACTTGTAAATTTTCTTTTCTGAAGGGTTTGCTCATATTTCGTCGGTATTCCGGAGGTTTTGAAGTTTCATTTGAAATTTGACCGTGCACGTGAATTCATCCTACTCACCTTACGGTGTGTCTGGGAATTTATATTGGGATCCAGTCAACACCGGATCACGTGACTTTAGTCACGTGACTGAAAGATGATGACCTACGTCCTTTGTAGGTCCCTTCAGAGATACGCTCTGCTGATGATCTCAGACAGCTGTTCAATGTGCTTAGGCTTGTCAGCATAGACTGACTTCATCTTCAGGAGGGTATCTCGATAAAAAATTCAGTTGCATCCGAATGCGTTTCGAATAATGGCTACAACTGCAGTTGTAGGTTTCTTATTTGCTTTGTCTATTCGGTTAAACGCGACCATGTATCATCAACGTGTGGGCTGCTGAGTTTATGCGTTGCTTATCGGTCGGTAGTGCGTCTAAATATTGGTAGCTCGGGTGAGCTTATTATTTGTTGATCAGGTGGCTGTTGATCTGTTAGCCGAACTTGGCAATTGGCTTGCAAACGTTTCGTGACCATACGAGGAGACATCATCAGTGCTTCATCAGCACCAGTTGTTTATCGGTCCCACCAGTCTGATGACCATTGCTTGGGTGTCTTGTTAGCCGGGTGATGCGTTTCACTGGAACACGTAACAGAAACCACAACGACCATTGGTTTGATCGCCGAGCTTCGTCATTTGTTCCGTCACGACCCGAGACGACTCTGTCGGCGCGTTTTGAGTAGACACTCATGAGTTTTCGTGAGTCTATAAAAGGTTCGCTCATTCAGGCGAACCTTCGTTCATCGCGGCCGAGCACAAACACAAAGACCCACGTAAACCATACTAATTATGTCACATCGCTTGCTCTCTAAGCTTTTGCAGCTAAAGAGTGCAGCTCAGAGAACAAATTGGCGGTCAACTATTTAATCTGGGCTGATAGAGAACAATATTTATCTACTCATAAGGTTACTGGAAATTCTTCGACAGCCCACGACCGGTTTCACCCTTTTTGGGGCTCATCAGGCAGGCGCAGTCCCCGAGTTTTCGTCAACCTTATGTTCTACTTGAACCCGTGCACAAACTAGCAGAGGCGGTCTAGTGTATCACATTCAGTTGCTTAAAAACATCATAAACGAGAGATTCAGCTGGGACCAAGGTGAGTCTGCCGTGAAAACCAAATTGGTGTGCAGATGAGTGCATTTCGCCAATTTTGTGAAATTTGGGTTTGAGTAGAACATAAGGTTGACGAAAACTCGGGGACTGCGCCTGCCTGATGAGCCCCAAAAAGGGCGAAACCGGTCGTGGGCTGTCGAAGAATTTTCAGCAACCTAATGAGCAGTACATTGCGCAAAATTACATGCATCGCGATATCTCGAATATCGTAGCAACTGGAACATGAGACGGCCTGGTGCAGCACATTCAGTTGCATGGAAACATCACAAACCAGAGATTCAGCTGGGTTCCAGGTGAGTCTCTCGCAAAACCAAATTGATTTGCAAATGAGTGTATTTCTTCTAAACGACATCTATCGTTTATTCATTTGATGGTCCTGGTCTTCAGAATGCTAAGCAGACGTGTGGGTGTTGAGACGCTTCGACTCCTCCTTAGATAAACGCTTCTGCCAAGTGATCTGACCTAAAACTCGGTTCTATCTTCTGGCATCCGGTTTGATGCTATCCACCTTCACTTTGCCTTTCCTTTAATGATTTGCTTACTAGGAGCGTTCGCGTCGGGAGGTAGTGGGCCGGTATGCATTGTTTGTTCGTTTGCTTTGTTTACCATGCCAGAGCACCGGGTTCATAATGCAGTAGTCGGTCAATCACTCCCTCATTGTGAATTGGCTGCTAGCAGTCAACCCCTGCAATGTTTCAAATACTCCAGGACCACCAGGTTCGAGAATCATGACAAACAATGGTTCTGATGGCCTTTTTGTGTTGACATTTTGGTTCCGGGAGATTTCTTCTCATGCCGAACAATAGTGCGATTTGGCAAATATTGTCGAAGATCTTTCAGCGACCTTATGAGTAGTGTAGTACTTCTATACAAAATATTGCCACAGTTTTTAGAATGACTTGATATCTCACGATACAGCCTTCGCTACAAGGATACGTTAACCGAACCACAATTTCAAGCCTTTTACCTACAAGCTTGCTTCCGGGAGGGGTGGCCGCCTTCATATAGGAGACGCATGTCTGTCTTGGGAACAGATCGACATTCTTTTTCAAGTTGGTTGGGCTGATGGGTTGTATCTTCTCTACGTAGCACTATTCACAAAGTTACAGGGTAATCTTCGGTAGCCGGCTACTGGTTTCGCTCTTCTTGGGGTGTCATCACTTGGACGTGGTCCCTTAGCTTCTATCAACCTCATGTCCCATTTGCAGACCAAATTGTACACAGTTTGCAGGTCGCTTTGGTTTTAACGGGAGACTCAACTGAATCCCTCGTTACTGAGCGAGTTCTGTCAAGGAAGTATACTTCGATATCTTGAATATCGTCCCAGACGAAACATGAGGAAGCTTTGCACAGCACATTCAGTTGGAGAATATCATAAACGAGCGATTCAACCGAATCTCCCAGTATTACCAACTTAATTTGTAGATGAGTGTGTTTCGCCACAGAAAGCTCTACCTCCCAGAAAGTTGGGGTCTACCAGCCGCCTTTCGACGCCTTCTTGCTTCGTTGGTTGGTACCCCGATGATAACATCAATGACAAGTGTGATCAATAGTGGAACTGTATTCGTGCGGAAAACCGTTGCCGCTGCAAGTATCTTATATCATCACTACTCTTCAAGTTGGACGCAAAATTTTACATTTCTGACTGACAATTCGCTTCTTTCTCCCAGCACGTACTTCCTCGTCCCCAAGTGACTCGGATTTCCAGGATACGCAAGACGCAGTGAAGAAAGAAGAGGACATGGAGGACGCCGGTACTGAACCTGCAGAAGAAGACGAGTTTTTCGATGCAAGTGAAGACACTCCGGTCACCAAGTTGGAACCATTGGCGTCGGCTGAAGAGGAATTTCCCAACTTGGTTATTATTTGTAAGTGTTTTTAATGGGTTTATAAAAATCATTCAGCTGTAGCACCCTTTCGGTGCCTAATTGTCACGCCACCAAAAGAAAGCACGAGGGCTGGGATACTGCCAGGTTGCCCAAGCCTAGACAGGGGAAGTCGAGATGCACAGGTCTGGTTCGAACCACGCACCTTCCGATCAGTAAATTCGCACTGTAACCACTGAGCCATTTATAAATATCGACATTGCTGCTTGACGGTGGTCTTACTATTTTTTGCTACGAAAAAACAAACTATTTCCCCTACGGAGATGTTTGCTTCTTTCAGGAGGTTAACTGTTACGAACCGCATCGGGCGCTGGTTGCACTAGGGTGGTGAAGTTTTACTTACTTCCGGATATTTCAAAAAGCTTTTGTAGGTGTGTGGTGATGCAGAGAGAACACGATGACTGTTAAACACATGGCTGTATTGTGTACAGAACTTATCTTGGGAAAAGTGGTGCGTATCGTTGCAGTATTGTGTGTGGAGTGTGCCGGTACAGTGAGGTCCCTTGATTGTCCGTGGACCTGTTGAGTCCTGTCCTGTGTGTACGCGCACGTGTGTCAACCGCATCGAGTTGCAGGTCTATTTATTGTACGTAATGTGAAAACACTATGGGCAACCACATACGGCCATTCCCATTTGACAGTTGCACAAAAACAACTTGACCTAGTGTGGACCAAGGTCGTACGCATGGCACGTGATTCAGCAGCGTAAACAAAATTGGTGAAAAATTTTAAGTCTACTTTTACTGATCAAGGTGGTTGAAAAGTTAATTAAGCAAAGTGGAGCAGCTACAGATATAGGTTGGGATTTTGCGTGATAACCATCTTGACCTTCAGTCTTTTAACCGGTAGTCTGTTCTATCCCACCTGACGCTTTTCAGTCGTTACTTTTGATTCTTCCACATCACCGATATTGTTCTCATTCGCCATTCCATCCCCCCACAGCTCCAGATGAGGCTTCTGAGGAAGCACGGTCTATACTCCAATGGCTACACTCACTGGATCTTACTCAACTTCTTCGGCTACTGATGCCCAGTGTGTGTTTGGAGGCTTTGATCACTTTTCACTCTTTGAGTACGTACGTAGATATTCCGTTTGAATCACATGACTGGTTGAGAATTTGTTTGGCAACTTGGATACTTGTACATAGTATGATAATTCACACCGGGTCATCAACAATCATCAAGTGACATAGCCAGATCACTAACTATCGTGTAGGGATTGTTGTCGGATTCTTGGATGATAACGGACATGATCAAGCGGTAGAGGCCACTAAAGTCGAATCCCTGGTCGAAAAAAGCGGTTTGATGGGAACAAACATTTATTCGGTGTCCTTACAAGAACCTCGGTGTTCTGGGGAGTCGAACTTAGCAAAACTCCCATGAATTTCTCCACCTTAACAACACTCAGAAAACCATCCAAGGAAGTTGAAAACGTTTCTTTTCACAACTTGATATTTGAAACATGTGTACAGAGCATCGGGATGGGAAGCGGAAGCCAATTTCAAGACACCTCTGTAGAGTCCTAACCCGGGCCATTGAAATGGTAGTCAACCATCTTATCTCCTCAGCCACTTCAGATGTCAATCACTTATACATGTCTCGCGCTCGATCACTTCGTAGGAATTGTAACGATTGGCGCATCCAATAGTCACTGTAAGTTCCGGGCCGCTAAGGATCTTACAGGACGATTGGAGCTATCGGACTATACTAATTTTGTATTCAGTTGGCAGAAGGAACCGACAGATGGGGTTAGTAGATGCTACGTTGACGACTGGCTCCATGAACAAATGGGTTATTGAGCAGCACTAATTAAGCAGAACGTACAATCAATGGTAGCGCAATCGGTAGGAGCTGAAAATGGTACCTTGAGGCAGCAGGGCCTTCTGGAATCAGTAGTGAGTAAGTACCAAACGATATACAAACGCACGGATATCTGTAGTCTTTAGCTGACAGAGTGACGAAGCAGCAAATGCCACCTGTCAAATCGGAATGCGCGATTAGTCCTGTTTAAAATTAATTCGCAACAAACACTATCGGGTAAGATGTAATACCAAGGTAATCCAAAAGATATGACTGCAGGAAGTCGAATTTGCGCAGGGGATAGCGCGCTCGTCTGCCATCTGAGGGTTTCCGTGTTAGATCCCCGGGCGGTCCGCTTTTCTGTCTGATCAGACGCTCAAAAGTAGGTGAAGTTGACATTAATTTCTAGCGACAAAATCTCGACACTAGTGACTAGTGCATAAGTGGGAGCACAAACACGGAACGGGCGGCTGGGAAACAAGGCGGCATCACAGCAAACAGGCATAACTCATGCTACTCATGAGTAGCCAGCAAAAAAGAAAAAATAACTACGGGCTGGCGTTGATTTGCGAGAGGAATCAATAGCCACCTTAACCTCACCCAGATTGCGTCAACGGCATATAGAAAGACCACTGTTATCAATGAGATAGGGTAGACATGACAAAGATTTTTTGTTGTTCATCCTCGCTGGCGAGTTTTCAGACACAAACGCTTTATAGATAGATACAGAGTCGTCTGTGTACGTGAACAATACGTATAGAAAAACTGAAAAACCCTATCATAGTTTGAGAGGCGGAACGAGTTGGGCTTAGAGGAACGAAGACTCTTCACAACAGAGGACAAGTCGTGCGAACATGAGGTTTAAAGGGTCGGTTCCGATGGGTGCCTGAAATAAGGAACCACTGGGTTTTTATGTGCAGATGTTCTTGCGTATATTTGTGATGGACATCTGGAAGGCAATCAGTCCTATGTGAGTATAACGGGTCAAGAACGTCACCAGGTATTCTCTTGGGAAGATTTGTACAGACATTCGTGTGTCTTCCAATTAGTACATTCTGCCTTCGTGGAGCGAGGTTTGTAAGGTGACACTGGGTTCACTTGTGCCAAACTCATAGAAATAAGTGATGCCGCTCATCCCACTGGTACGTTTATACGGCAAAGAAGCACCAGCACCAACACCGCTTTTGCTGATCTAGAGTAACGTTAATTACCGCCTTGCGAGACTCGCCTTAACCTGATCTGTCCACACAACTAACCCGTATTCGTACAATTCTCCCTAGTTTACCTTGGTCACGTGGCTTGCAGGTCTGTCAGGGTTAGCTCCGTAGAATGCTTCTTAGTGTTGTTCCCCTGTTTACTAGTGCACTCCACCGAGAAGATACAGGCCGTGTCTGCGACGTTTGACCTCCTACTACTCAAATTGAATCATTCATAAGATTTGCGTCAGAGACTAGTCACTG
Organism: Opisthorchis felineus; assembly: GCA_004794785.1. Taxonomy (NCBI): domain Eukaryota; kingdom Metazoa; phylum Platyhelminthes; class Trematoda; order Opisthorchiida; family Opisthorchiidae; genus Opisthorchis; species Opisthorchis felineus. The sequence goes on along the minus strand of SJOL01008880.1, from coordinate 32,237 downwards.
CTGGCAGATTATCTAGTCATACTAAGTCTCAGTCTTTATTATCTTAATTAAATTCAGCTCTTCATGGTTTTAAGAACGTTGCATTCGGTATGTTTGGGCTACGGAAATTATAGGTCTATTTCCTTGCTAAATCACCGAGTGTTTGCCCATTTTATCCCTGTTAGAATGAAGTCCACGATAGAAACATTCCCACAGATGAAGCCTTTTTGATAAAGCTATCGATCACTGTGCTCAAGTATAATAGAAGAACGAATGTCCGCGAAAGAGCTTGACAACCTCTCTTTCAACTTCTTAGGGACAAAAGGCCATATGTGTGCAGCTGATCTTCTTCCCGTGCTTCTTTTCACAGAACTCCATCCTCGGCTCGCTCCCTGGTACCGAAACGCACTGGATGCATTGAAAGTTCAAATACAAACCGTCCTTGATCGACTATCCCCCGGCAAAGCGAATCTCGATGGTTGTGCGACTTGGGAGGAAGTGAGTAGTCCTGTCGTTCTGTGCTCGCACCCTTTACGCATAATTTTACACCTTCTGTTGTCGAACAGTTTTCAGCAGCTTTGTGAGTAGTGTTGAGTTTAGTTGAAGGTGTTTTGATTTAGTCTTTAAATTGTGGTTTGCAGAAGAATCGGTAGCCTAAGCACGTAGTTGTTTTACCCGTTCAGTATGCACTTGTCAGCTATGGTCGGAAGTATAACCAATAGTTTCTGGACGAAACATCATTCATTGGAACGTTCCTATTGCATTTGCCTTCATTTTACGCTTTCATATGCTTTTTGAATGACGCCATTAGACGAAGCCAAACTGCGCAGCACACATACACTCCATAGCTATATGGTTAGGGGCGAAAGAACAGCGAAAGTTCACAAATCAAAATGATGATTGGGTTAGTCATTTGTGCAGGGTGAAAGCGTTTTCCAGCTCTCTTTTGTGGTTGTGCTCTCCTCAATTCGGTGGCGTCCTTCTCCTTAGGAGTGTGCAATCACCTTTCAGATGATTTGTGTGATTGATTTCGTTTGGAGCCACGCTGCTGTGATATTGGACGTTTATCTATCGCGCTTAGCAAATTAACGCAAGGAACGCATTGCCCCCTTGTGCTGCCACCTCCGGTCTGTCGATTGGAGCTCTTGATGGTTTTTACCTTCTCGCCATAGATAACCTTTGACTGTCCATCGGGACCCACTGTATATCTGCTTGTGCAACGCACTATGAGGTCGCCATTGATTTTCTCTATGGTAATTCCACCACACGCAGATTGGTTATTTGGCTTCTCTTGGGAGTGCAAAACTAAATTGCACTTGACGGAAAAGGCTGTCGTGAATTTCAAGTAGGTCTCATGTGGGGATGTCAGATTGTCTAAATGTATTCCACGTTCTCACCCTCTCACTTTCAGCGAATCGCGCACACTTTCGCTGAGGTGCTCACCTTGTTGGCCCAGTTTGCCTCTCGTCTTACCTGCCTACGAGAGCTGATAATGGATTTCACTCTCCATGGTACGTTGGGTGACTATCAGGCACTTAGCTTCGGCTTGCAACTACGCTCCTTATTTTGTTGTGTATTTCATATTGGAAGCGCATCGATCGCAATCTCCACTGCGCAATAGGACGCCAGGTTTACTCTGTCAAGCATCCAACCTCGGGATCAGTGATGTGTGGTATGGCGGTCCTGCAAGAAACAGAGGATGGACGACTCTCCAGAAAAGATGTTCCCCGTCGTCTTTTCACATGATTTCAACGAAGAACACCTCACAGCTCCATGGAGCCCATGCTTTTGTCCCACAAGAAGCGCCACGAGCTTGATCGTCCATTACAGTTACTAGATAATTGGACCTTTTCGGTATCCCCATGCTAGTGACCAACTTCTCCGGTTGCCATGGTTAGAACATGAGGGACTTACTGGCAGCATATCTGAATATTGGTGGCTCCGGTTGGTTAGCTGGCTGTTGGTGGTGGTACTTGATCTGTTCGCTGAGTTTGGCAGTTGGCTTGCGAACGTTTGTTCGCCATGAGAGAAGACGTCGTCAGTGCGCAAGCAGAAGTGGAGTAATCACCCACCCAACTGCCCACTGACGGTTTCTATTCTCATGGTGACGAAACGTTTGCAAGCCGATTACCACATTTGGCAAATAGATTAACTGCCACTTGATCAACGGAGGACTTACACGATTGCATCCACCATTGCACGAGGGCTGGAATGAATGATAGGGCAGCCATCACTTTGTCACACATTGTCACACGAAACCGGATAAGAAGTGCGATCTCACAGTTATCTCAAATTTTATCTTTTTGAATTCACTTCTTTCCTAAACCATGCCTTTAACAGGATTTTTATATAGACCTGCACACATCGGATTGAAAGGCTGTAGATGGGAAGAGCTGTAGGGGGAAGTTGCACTGAACCGAGGCGGTGATGAGCATGTCGGTTTGGGTAGTCGGCACACTATCAAGATAGTCGTTATTTCAATAGCATGCAATACACTTTCCAGAAACACCCTTGTGCGCTGCTCTGGATATGCGAGGCGTACTTCGCCCGTTCGTAGTTTGTGGACTTGTCGCGTTATCACAATACACCCGTTTGAATGTTTCTTGAATGTTTCGGTGCATATAGCCACCCCGTACTCAGTGTTGACCTGTGACAAAGTGTACTTCCCAGGATTGGCCTCGGTCGTGTTGGGTCCCAATGGAGCAGATGCTAGTGAGCAAAAGCCGGCCAAGTCCGTTATTTGTTCACAATATTCTGTTATTAGAAATGACATTGACCAACAGTTTATATCAAGGCATTTGGTTGCAGAAACAAACTAAGTGAGCGCAATCCTAAATGAGTTTGTGTCTCTAATGTCATTTGTACCGCTGTCAACATGCTCCCTTTCAAAATCGAGATCTTTAGCTTCTTTCTGGATAATCATCAGCTTGCTATTCATGAAACGGAGTTGGCCGCAGAGTTAACTAGTTCTTGTGTACAGTGATCCACAAAGGCAAACTAATGTGGGATACCTGGTATCTCCTAGGGGAGGGACGCTCGTCCTTTAAAGGGACTGTACACTGATGAATAAGACCGTTTTGTACTCTCCAGGAGAGTGGTTCCACTTCTCTTGCGGGCAACCCTGTAGCACATTCTGAATCGCTACATAAGATAACGTCTTGTTTTAATCGTTCTGGTCTCACTACTCATGTACCGACTTTCTTCCACATATTAAATTGATTCTTCTCCAGTTGATTCGTGCGCTTGAAGCAGTCGAGTGTACATTTTCAACTATGTACAACCCGCGTGGATACTCTGATATATGCCGAGCCAGTGAGAGTTGGATTTAGAACTGTGATCATGGAGGCAGAATTCTGTTAGACTGTAGACGAGGTTCACTGCGGATTTCATCCTGATGGGAACTCATTAGTGGGGGCAGTTATGTTTAGCTTCAGTGATGAGGTCGTTCAGCATTGGTGACAACGCCATGCAACCATTAACCGTATTTACATACACAGTGGGTAGAGGTTAAATCAATTTATGATTCCATTTCATATTTACCGTGCGAGCAAGCGTGGTTAATGGCCAAATGTTGATGCGGTCGACCGTGGAAAGCCATTATAAGTAGTAAGTAATCCTTCATCTGTAACAGCCTTTTGGTGCCTACCTGCCATGCCGCCCAACGAAAGCACGAAGGCTGAGATACTGTCAGGTTGTCCAAGCCTAGACAGGAGCAGCCGAGGTGCTGAGGTTGGGTTCGAACCACGACCTTCCAGTCATTTCGGCCTTAACCACTGAGCTGTTTCGAGATGTTGATCACGCGACTGATTTTATTAAAGAGTCCCAATCAAGATGAAACCCGTAGTGGCTTGCTTTTCAGAACTAATCCCATCAGACCAGTATGGTTACTTCCATTTGACTGCTTCCTGGACTTCTTGACTGGACTTCTTCTTCCTGTCCAAAATGAACGCATTTCTACTGAGACTGTTTTGCGTACATTGTCTACGTTCTCAAGAGGTTGCACCAACAACTTAGATAACAATATAATTCATTCTCCAGAAAACTGGTGACATGTTTGACCTGTCAAATATGTAGTAGTTTAATTGGTCCGGAGGATTTTACTGTCTTTCGGGGGGGGGAGGGGGTCTATACAGCGGGATGGAAGATAAAAGTTTGGGTGCCGAGCCACATCTTATTAAATGCTTAATCAGGGTCAGGAAAAACCAAAAGTAATTTGGAACCAACATTTAGTTGTGATGAGTAAATGGGCTTCTTGTGTGTCCCATATCATAGTCACTAGCTTACCAATGTGAGTAATCACGGCAGCTCAATTTCCTGGCTTCTCAATCTCTTCCTCAGTGTTTACTTTTTCGCTGGCGCTACACGGAGTGTTGAAATCTTAGAAACTCTCGTTCATGAAATCAGTTCAATCTACTGCTATTTTTGGTGGGGGACGAGATAGCTCTCCTTCTCGACTTCTGTCTAGGTTTCGGCGACCTGACAGTATCCTAGCCCTCTTGCTTCCTTTTGGTGACATGGCAGCTAGGCACCGAAAGGTTGTTACAACTGAACGATTTTTATATATCTTGGATGCCTTGGTGGTGCCGTCGCCCGGTTGCCGTCGGGACATAGGTAAATGGCTTACTAGGGCGCTGACAGTCGTCAGATACGAATCTGTTGGACGCAGTGTACAATGCACAAGTGTAACCTTAGCCATTGCTTTGTACATACCTTTGCGCTGGAGTTGACTGATTAGTTTTTTTCTTTTCATCCCACTGAATATTATTCACATTCCTTTGTTCCATCTGAAGTTTCTCCGTTCGTTTCTGACGAGTGTTTATCGTTCCTGTGCACTTTGGCCTCGAATTCGGTATACGGCGTAGCTGAGTGGAGTCCATATCTGCCAGGCTGGGTCAAGGTTGATCGCCACTCGCGGCCATTCAGTGATCTTCAGTCCCTTTTTGGATCCATACCCGATGTGAGTTGAACTTTGGTTTACTCAATCTCAGCTCGAAAGAAGTCAGTCACTTGAAAATTTTAGGTAATTTAGCCGTCATGGAAGTCCAGTTGGTTTTCCAGTTGTATCGAGTCAGCTGTGGCTCCCACTCTTAGCATAGTCTCGCTCGACATGAAAGAAGCTGGAGAGTTGAGTTGTCGCCAGACCTGGAGAAAGGTCGCAGGAATACCGCGAATCGATTGGGGGAACGATCCCGCCCCCCTCCCAAACTCCTGAACCACATTGCTGTTCGGGTGGCCGAGGTGCCATAGCCCATTGGTTCTCTTCCATTACTCATGTACTTCCGCGTGTCTTTAGATCGTTGGGATGAATTCACTTTGCACAGTTTTCAATATCATCAGTAGGCGTATTCATTTTCCTGTTCGAGTATTAGATTGTGAAAACTTCGTATATTGTGTAGAATCAAAGACATAGCACATTTCGTTTTTCTGCATGGACTGTTTGCCCATCTTGCTAACAGATGTTCATTATCATTTTCTTCCACACAGCCTGAGTTAGCTCGTTCTTCTTCGCACATTGAACACTTCCGTTTCACAAGTTCACCGCAAACGTGGTTTTCATCCTACCCACCGTTGGATCTTCGACAACCAATCGCAGAGACCTACATTTTGCAAACAGTCTTCGGACAACCTAACCCGCTAGCAAGCCGTCCAGGACCGCAGCGTTTGTACGTGCAGTTAAGCAATAAGCATCAGGGTAAAACATACGATTGTTTATCGCTTGCCGGTGCTTTCAGTCACGACACGCAGTTCTTTTGAGGATTTCGAAACCCCGTCCACTGCTATCGACCCCTTCCCAGAATTCCTAAGGGAGGCACAGTGAATGGGTCCAGTGTCTGTTTCCAGATCCTAGCATGATGTTCTGCAACCGGCTGTGTTCGTTCCGCCTGTCATATTTTTTGTGCCAAAGGCATTCGATAACTTTTTGTCAATTCTTTCCAGTATTCCTATTGACACAGGTAATAATTTTAGAAAAAATTACAGCTGCTCCACTTCTTTTTACTCAAAACCCTGGGGCGTTAAATTGACCCTTAGTTAACACGACCTGTCAGTTCTTGGGCAATTGATGATGACAGCACCCACACAGTAAAATCCTATGTGATTTGCTACACTGGTCCCCTGGTTCATTAACACCAGTTTGGTTTGGCATGAGTGACCTCTTTTCTGTGGTCGATTTCTCGATTTAAAACACTGTTTTTCGACAAATGTGAGCCACTCTGTTGGTACTTCTTCCAAGCCCTTTGCTCTACCAAGAAGACAAGACTGTTTGCCTAGTATTTATTGCAGTTTGAGCGTCGAAATCTTCTGCGATGAAGAAACAACGGTTGAGAACATTTATCTCGCAGATTTTGACGTTTCTGTTGCGTCTCACCTCTGTGACTTGGCGGTGTATCCTGACCCACTGGAGATTACTTCCAGGTTATCAGTGTTGGCAAATCACGTGATGTCACTCACAAAGCGGCTCCACAAGTTATGCCATATTACGGTTAGGCTCTCTCGTCACCAATCATATCGAGCTTGTCCATTAGAGCCATAGTAAGTGATGATAAAACCAGAAAAAAGGTTCAATGAGTGTCCAGTCGGAAATCAAAACACACGCTGAAGAGATTCCTCGGTTTACCTCATCCCTCAAACTTTGTTAAGATATCTGACCAGTTGGGTGGGTGGTTTTAACTTTTCACGATTCACATGAGGAGCCTCATTGTCCTAAATCCAGAGGGACTTGGATTTCAAACATGCAGGACTGCACATCTTGTCCAAATTGGATCATGGTCGGTTGTACGCCGTCGTGGTGGATAGTTTTTTACCGTTAACCACGACACCATGCTGCCTAATTTGCGTGCATTGTGAATATGAGCTGAAGGGATTTCTTCATTCACCTCACCTGTAAAAAATCTTGAATGTCTGCTGTAGTTACTCAACAGTAAGAAACTGTCGCTTCGGCCTTTTTGTTCCGCTCTTCGATCCGACTTTCAAGGATGGCCTTGTCGTGCAATTTTTTTCGGTTCGCTCCGCAAATCACACGAAAAAATTGTCATTTTCCGCTTCAGTTTAACGAACTGTACTGGTTCGTATCCGATGCACGACAGGCTTTCCCTATGTCTTTTCATCCGAAGAAATGATTTCCATGCGTTCTGTAATCGGCACTTTTTCTGAGAGATTCATTGTTTTACAGAAAAGTACTTAGGCCACTCAGCATTGGTGTGGTTTGTAGAACGTGCATCTGATTGATCGAAGAGATGTCTGATCAAATGATCCACTAGACCCCTGATTTTAAGCGTCATTTCAACACCATCTTTCATAGGTACTTGACTGTCTCTTGATTGAAAACTCTCAGCAACGTTCTAAGTAACGTGTTACGTCGAAAAAATATACTGCGATATTTTGAATGTCATGTCAACATGTTCAGTTGAAGAATATCCTAAACATGAGATTCGGTTGTTAACACCAAGTCATAAACCCGTATTTTCCGGAGTCGATACACCCTGCCTAGAATCTGTGCGGGCAACGTTTGTTTGAACGACCTTTTTTCTCAACGTTCCATGGCAAAGTGCATTAAGGTCTGGTAACTCGATAAAAACAACAAACACGTACAGTGCTATGTGTTCAGGTCTCATTATTTTGCCGGCAAATCAGATTACCCAGTTCACACGCACAGTCGTTATCCATAAATATAAAGGTACTTTTTTCTGGAATTGGATTTGAAAAAAATTCGAAGGACGAAATATGTTTCTATCACCTGCTGGAGTTATTGCCTTTTTTAAGGAGCATCTTAAAAAGGACGAACGTTGTATAATCTTAGGTCATTTGCGTAACCAAATTCCTTGAGTTTGTGACTCGGTGGAGTCCCTCGTGGGCAACAACGATTTCGACGAAACCGATTAGCCCCAAATAGGGTAAGACCAGTGTTGCACTGTCTGTGAACCTCAGGCAATCGTCCCGTACTACTTAATTCGGACGAACATTGTAGTTTTCTGCCAGAGAATCACGAAACAGATCCAGTTGAAATGTTGATAGTGCCCTGTTCAGCTCAGCTTTTGACCCTCCGTTTGAGGAAAGGTGGGATGGCACCAGTGGAAAAGCGTTGACATTTTTCTCATTTCCATTGGTCACCGATCTAAAACGTGCACAGTCATTTCGACATTGTGGTAACGACCTTGGAGAAAACGTACACAAATTCCGAGAAGTGGTAGGTATGACCTAAGGTCAGCGCCATGCTAGGTGGAGGTAGGTCCAGAATTGCTGCTCACTCAGCACTGTTTTATTCGTCTTCAGTGACACCGCACCACCGAATGTCACTTTTTGGAATCGTCGATAACACTTACTAACCTGTGGTCAGCAGCAATCAACGAAGTTGATCTCCCGGGGATCCAATGATAGTTAAATGATAGTACACAGTTTACCTGCGTCCATTACATCGGAATGTGTTCGGCTATTCTGGGAAACACTGGTCTGTCGTCCTACAAGTATGAGTCACTGAAGCTGTGGGTGACGCTAGACGACATGAGCAACACTCGTTCGCTCCTTGTCAGTGACCGACTAGCCCCATTTCGAAGTCATCATCATCGAGGGCATGACATCAGTGCTCAAAACTGATGCTTCGCTGCCGTTCAACCATGGTCTATTTGAAAGCCCTATTGTGAAGAAAAGAATAAAGGAGGATGGGTAAGGACTTAGTGCTAGCTTAGTACAATCATTCCGAGGTGCATACACCTCCAGACACTCATTCAGACAATCTGTATGGAAAATGACAACAAGAGCGCCACTGACATCGATTAGCAGCCAAATCTTGCAGCATCTCCAGCCAGTTGCAGTGGGGAACTCACGGTCCCCATCCTGGAAAGCGAACTGCACTGACAGCACCCAAACGTTTCGTAATATCTTTCACACCCCTCTGCCAGGCCAAGGGTTGGCCACCTCTCTACTTCCGACACTCTGAGTTGACCATGGATCGCATCACTCCCTTCGGCAAACAATGGTTCGGCGTTCGCAATACATGGCCTAACACAGCTTCTGGCGCTGGACACATTCTTCAATGGAAGTCCCCGTTGTTAACCGAAAACTCGCTTTCTAACTGCCTCGTTACGGATACGCCGACACCAATCCACACGAGCTATGGTTCTGAGACAACGATTGTCGAACACCTGAAGACGACTCAGTTGCGCTGCTCGAACAGGCCGAGTCTCACAGCCATACAACAAAACAGCCCGCACTGTAGCTTGATACACACGTCCCTTGAGATTCAGGGATATACCGCTTTGACGCCATAGGTGTCTCAAATTAACAAACGCGACCCGAGCCTTGCAGATTCGTGCATTGACCTCGTCTGTCACACGACAATCAAAACCAATACAACTTCCAAGGTACGTGAAACGCTCCACAACATCGAGTGTCTTCCTGGATTGTAAGTGGCGTGTTCAGTGACTGCATGTCCACGAGCATGACCTTACACTTTGTGGGTGCAAAGTGCATACCGAAGGACGGGACGACTTTGGTCAGTTCATCCAAAAGCATCTGCGCCTCCTCTTCGAAGATGAGAACGATGTCGTCTGCACATTCCAGGTCGGCAAGGCTTTCGTCACATGCTGTTTGAACACCGGGGTTTTGGAGACCTTCCAGCGTTTGTCTCATTATTTCATCGATCACGAAATTAAACGGGAAAGGAGAGAGTGGGCATCCCTGACGGAAGCTATTGGAGAGTTCTCCATATACTCTCACACGTCAGGAAGTCTGAGAATACAAAGAAGGTATTATGTTCAAAAATCCCGGGGCATTCCTTGAGGGGCAAGTGTGTTAAGGAGAACAGACCGGTCAACCGAGTCGAATGCGCCTTGGAAATCCAGGAATACTAGAATCGTGGGTCGCTTATACGTATGGCGTTGTTCTAGCACCTGACGAAGTGTGAAGATTTGGTCAACGCAACCCCTACCAGGCCGGAATCCCGCTTGCTGCTCTCGAGTCAGTGTTTCACGAGCCACCGTAAGGCGACGAAGCACGAGTGACGCCAACAGTCTCGTTACGACCGGGGTCAAGCTGATCCCCCTGTGGTTGCCACACTCACTACGAGGCCCTTTTTTGAAAATGGGCACTATCACCGACTCTCCCCAGTTGTCTGGGACAGACTCCTTTTCCCAAATGCAAGCGAACAGATCAGACAAGCGCTGACTGAGGACTTCACCCCCATCTTTGAACAATGCGGGTGGGAGGTCATCCGGACCAGAGGCTCGGTGGCGCTTGAGAGAACATATGCAGTCATAAATCTCCGATGCCGTAGGCGGTTCCACGTTCACCGTCCAAGGTTCTACGTCACCTGTGGGATCCAGATGAGTGCCAGCTGGTGGCCATGACAATTGTTGTTCGAAGTATTCGGCCCACCGATCGAGGCGTTCTTCTTTATTCGATATGGTCACTCCATTCCGATCCTTGATGGTTTCGCTCACAGGTGGTTTCCGGGGACCGGTCGCACGGATCAACTGAAATAATCTTCGGGCATTACCGGCTTTCTGAGCCTCTTCCATTTCCTTGGCTTTCTGTGTCCACCACACTTCACGGTCGGCTTGCACGCTCGCCTTCACTTGACGTCTGATACTTCGTCGTGTCAAGTTATGTTCGGGGCCGGCTGGGATATTTCTCCGAGATTTAAGGAGTGCCACCGTTCGGTCTGATATCCAGTGCTTGAGTGAGCCTCGTGGTGCCGTACCACAGGCAGAATTCCCAGCACTATGCAAAGAAGTGGCAATCTCGTCCCAGTATGAGTTCGCATCTGATGGTGGAGCATTTGGAAGAGATTCTAGGAGACGATTCTGGTAAGTTCGTCTAACATCCGGGTCTGCCAGTCTTTCAGTTGCCAAGCGATTTGTCCGCACCTTACGCGGCCCTGGAAAACGTAGGGAGAAGCGACTCCGGACGAGTGCGTGGTCAGAATCCACAAATGTGTTCCAAAACGACCGACAGTCAGTTATTGATCCGCGCAGTCGGTAACTGATGCCAATGTGGTCGATTTGAGTTCGTGGCCGGCACACCGTTGGAGAACACCGTGTGGCCAGACGACTTCGGCTATTTCGGAAGTTAGTACTGCATAAAAACAGTCTGCGGTCTGCTGAAGGAATCGTTCACCATTGTCCGTACGTACCGAGTCCAGTTCATGCCAACCACCTAATTGAGTCTTAGATGTCTGCCCACTTGTGCATTCAGATCTCCGACAACCACAACGATATCTGAGCATTTAGCTCACCGCAACAGTGCATTTGGGGCGTCGTAAGACTTGTCTTTGGTGGTGTCAGTGCTACAGTCAGTTGGGGCATAAGCAGACACGAAAAACAGACATCGATCAACTTCCCCCTTGTGAGACTCTTTCACAGACGTTGCCAGACGAACCGCACACAGCCGACTATCAACGGGTATCCAGTCAAGCAAGGATCCTTCCGCCCGGTGACTTAGGACGATACGAACCCCTGCGCATCCTGCCGAAGCAGTCTCTGGATCGCCAGAGATGCGCAGTCGGAATAGAGTGGAGAGTGATGGGGCGGCTTGCTCAACTACTGTACTTGCATCTTGAATTCTTGTTTCTGATACACAGCCCAAATCAATCTCAAGCGATTCCAGTATGAGAGTAAGAGCAGCTTGTTGTCCTGCCTGCTTCAGAGTGGGGACATTGAAGGCAACCAGATGGACTGGGCGTCGAGGTTTTAATATTGATTTCTAGGTGCCTGAGGGTGTCGGCGCCGGATGAAGCGCAAATGTTGTCTGCAAAACTGGTGCAGGATGAACGGATTCATCAGTCCTAATTGCTGGGCCTACAAGGAGAGATTTATTAATGGGGTGGGGCAAGAAAAGGTATGTGAAAGAGAAAGAAGGGAGGCGTCAGCAGTAGCATGTTTTCGCTTACCCGCCCTGCTGTATGCAGCGAGTAAGGCGACCCGGCCGATGGCACCGCGCGACGGCCGATGTGGCATGAGAGTATTTTTTATCTGTAAATGTCATGGTTGTACGAGGGCTGGGATACTGTCAGGGTGCCCACACCTAGACAGGAGGACGATTAGGGTCCTCAACCAATGCCTTTGGCTCAACAGCCTAACCGCAAGGCAGCGGTGTTTGGCGGGAAATGCAAATGCATTACCGTTTCTAAGGGACATGTCGCCACGTGTTCCAACCCCCAACTTGGAGGATCAGGACACTGTGTTTGTCAGACCTCTAACCATTGACCAACCTGGTACGAGAGACTCTGTGAGTGTCCCGGGGACACCCCCAGTATAGCTCAATGGGTCGCCGAGGTACACAAACCGTCACACCACTGTAAGGTCCAGTCTCCTCGTGACGGTCATTTCGATGTGTGCTAATAACTCAGATTGTTCAGTTGATGGTCGAGCTATTCGCAAACACCACTCCGCTACGCAACAACATACTGGCGCTGCCTCGAATAAAAATTGCCAGGCTCAGCAAACAACAGGACCTCTAACTGATCGGTCTGTAATGTGAACGATCGAGTAGGTTGTGCCCGCCGTAGTGGCGCAACAGGTAGACTGCGGTCCACAACATGTGTGAACTTCTATGGGATGTTGGCAATTAACTGATCATGTTTAAACGGACAATCGCAAGAAGACGTCTTTATGCCAGCAGCAAAAACAGGATCTACCTTGTGTTTGGTGGCCTAAAGCCACACTAACATCTCACCACTCACATTTTCTCGTCACGCTGTAATTAGGTAAACATTGAGTCAGTCCCGTATTACATTTGATCTGTATCCACCCCGAAACAAAATCATTCCTCGACAAAATTGTTCCCGGTTCGGTCAGGCTTTCTTAACTAGGTGAGTAAAAGGTTTTTGTCATTCTCGACCAGTCACTTTGTCATCATAAACGGAGCAGCATACAACACGTTTTGACTGTTGTCAGTAACCATGAAGAGCGATTGGATGCGGCCACACTTAATAGTTGGCAGTGTGAGTTCGAATAAAGCAGAACTGCGTCCTCCCTCCAGACCCCGTTAATCCCTATTTAACAGAAATCTTCGCTGTACAGTATCGCCAATGTTAGGGTTCAGATAAGCCATCACCTGTGGGAGCACTACAATGGATCGAATGCTGTGCGAGGGAGAAACTTGGACCCACTACAGACGACGTGTTTGGTCACTTGTATATTTACGCATAATCCTTCGAATCAAGTGGGTATATCACGTTCCGAACATCATCATCGACAGCATGACATCAGTCTTCAACACCGATATCTCGCTGCCGTATCCCGAACACAAGTTTTTCGAAGGGCGAAGTCTGATAGAATAGAGCTGTACCCTGGTGGGATTATCTCCCACCGTGTTTTCCTAATTGTTGTTTAACGCCCATACCCACTGCTGTCTGATAACCTAACCCAGGTCTTTTGTTCACACCCCTAAGCGATAGCAACTCCCGTTTTCACACTATCGGCGGGACGGTTCACGTGACGTTCGTGACAGTGCGATACCATGTTGGACTTCTCGTGATTTGGACGCTAGTTGTAGTTTTGGATGTTTCCGTGTTCTATAAAACTGGCATCCAGTCGTACAAGAGTTTGTTCTTTTTTCCTGTATACACACTGAAAGGCATTATTTACACCAATATTCTTGTAATTCCTATACACACGCACATCCTGTCAGAAAATTAGGTTATCTTTCAACAGGGTTGTTTCACTAAAAGATCCTATCACCATCTTCATGCGTACGACCTCTCAACACACTCATCCGAAAGACAAATTTAAATACTGACGTGAAACTCAGTTGTTCATCTTGAGAATGAATGGGGAAAGGGCATCGTGTACACACACACACCTAGGCTCACTAACCCATCGGTACTAGCTTCTGGACTTTCACTACAGATGCATCACACTTTAGACACGAGAACAAGTCGAGTTGATTTGAATCAGTTGAGACAGCAAGCACGTGAAGATGATTGTTCTGTCAGTCCCAATAAAATGGCTAAAAAGAACTAGTTGTGCATATTCAGTTCACTTGAAATGACATCGAAACGGATGCCCTCCGTTTCAAAAATGAATGATTGGAATTCTCTGTGAAAGATGAAGTGGGAGTGATCGGTCCTGGAAAAGCAATCCATCACACGCTTTATTCCCAACAGGCATTACTAGGTGGCTCTGGCGGGATTCGATCACCGGATGTTCGCGTTCAAAATTATCCCTAATTCCAGGTCGTCGTCCATCTCCTTTGTGTGCACAGCGTATGTGAATTCAAGTGTTTTTATTTGGGTCAGAGCATGTGTTGAAGTGTGATCGACTATCTGCCGCACCTGCTAAGCCAGGTAAAACTCTCCCTGGATTGCTTTGTTGAAAGTCACCTGACGTGTCTCCCAACTGGAGAATTTGAAAGGAACACTGACAGATGACATTCAGCATCCGGTGAGCGAAGTGGTGTAGGAGGCAAAACTTTCTGAAATAAGCAGTGATCATAGCCCCGTGAGCTGTCATCAGATGGTTTGATCAGTGTTCAAAAATGAGAGCAAATAGCGGAAATCAACGAATATCGTTAGTGTTTTCGTGATCAAGAGATGAAATACATGATCAGAGTACGCATACTTCAGGTAATCTATCAAACATCACTGGTTGTTGGTAGTGTGAGGGGATTTGAGAATTTTAACGGAGATTTCGTCCCGTAATTGACGTCAATCTATACTGACAAACCGAGAAGCATTGTGTCCGATGAGTGAAGCTTCCATTTAGGAAGTCGTCAATCGAGGAGCTAGTCTACAAGCGTGACCACGTGATGTGGATCCCGTGAATGAAGGATGGGCGTCGCTATATCCTGAGTAAGTGAGTGTTGATCACAATACCGATTAGTTGCTTGTGCCCGAACATTTAGGTGTTCAAACTACTAACCGGGAGGTTGTGGGTTCGAGAATATTTCGAATTTCGTGGGATGATTGGTGCTGATGATTCCCAATAAAGATGAAACAAGTGTGAAGTGCTTCTCGGCCTTTCAGCATAGATTGATTTCACTTAAATGACGTAGTCTTCAAAATCATTGGTTGTACTCTATTGCTGACTGCTCGGTTGTATAGCGCACGTGAAAATAACCCCGTAATTTTGTTTTGTTGAAGATATCACTAAATCTTAGGAGCTGGTAGGTGGTATATATATACGGAGTGCACTGTGTAAGATGGAGTCGGCTTCCACCAAAAGAGAACTCAGCGATCCTAAACCAGTAGGAGTTTCAGGCGTTCCAGGGAGAGAACATGATTTAAGATCCGGATTTGAAGACACACTGCTGGAATGTTAGTTTTTGGCGAGGTTCACTTGGCCTTTGGACCACTTGATACTGATCTTGTTTTTTTGGATTTGCTGCTAGCTGTCGACCTATTGTCGTCTTTGACTGGTAGATGGGTAGTCAAGGCATCTCTCTTGCACTGTACTTCATCCTTTTCGGATCTTGTCACTGGAAACCCACACATTCCGTCGCGAAAATAGGCTGTTAGGCCTCGTAGGTGTACGATGGTAGTACACTGGTCTCGGGATTGTACTTACGTGAGGCTACAAAACGTCAGTGGACTAAAGACACCCACCAATTGAAACGTTGGAAAATCCCTATAACATTTTTCATCTTCTTGTGACCGCTACCAACAAAATTGAATTGCCGGGACCATAACTAACAGCCGACTACTGCAAAAGGGAGACAAGACGAACGACTAGTCTTCCAGGTGAAGTAATCTGTCACTTTGGCAGTGTCGGAATATTGATAGCTCGGGTGCGTTTACTGGCGGTTGACCAGATAGCTGTTGGTCTGTTTACCGAGCCTGACAATTGGCATTCTCAGATCTACCAACTACTAAGGACGAGAGGATTGCAGAACTAAAAGAAGTGAAATTGTACAAAAACACGGGATTGACGTATATGGAAGAAGCAGGCGAATCTGAATTTGAAGGACCAATCGATTCGCCTGGGCTATGTATCCAACCAAATGATTATAGGATGAAGAACGGCTAGGCGAAGGAAGACAATGAATTAACCGATAATATGAAAAGAAGTCGCTCAGAACAAGGCCGAAAAACTACATGAAATTTGGAACTGCGGCCGGTTAATCAAATCCTTGGAGATCAGACAGTGCCACAAACTGAGAATGGACCAATCAAACCAAAGATAGAAAACTTCCTAAATAGAAATAGCTATAATAGCCAATCGAATCCCGGGAGGAGAGACCTTAAAGACAACACAAATAGGGAACAGGCCACTCGGAATGACAGGCGAAACCTTCGAGAAGAAGCTACCCAATGAACCATCCGAATGCGGGAAATACAAACCGCAAAGCGACACCAATTGCGAACGAACCGCTAAGATTTGGAGACATATTCCAACTGGTCATAGCAGCAGCCAATTGCAGTTGTCCTTTGAGGGCTATATAAACACAAAGAAGGTATCCACTCAAGAACTTGCCGACTGGCAAGCTCGGCTAAGCGACCAACAGCCAACTGTCGTGTGATACCATATATTCAGACTTGACCTAAAATAAGGTTGGTTGTCTCTTCGGTCTGTCACCCAAGAGAACTGGGTCACTTTGTTCATTTGGCATACACTCTGTCTCTCAAATCCCTTATCCTCTTGCTCTTGGTTTTGTTGCACAGAGGCATAGGTTACAGAGCAATGGAAGTCTCGCTATCATAGACTCACGTACAAAATAGCAATAGAAACTAAAAGCCCTAAGGGGGGGGGGGTTGTTCAGAAACATGTTCACATGAGTCTTAAATGTTGGAAAACAGGAGGTGAAAATGTCACTTCAATGGGTGATTTGGTAGGGATGGAACATGAACCACCGATGTCCTGCTTACAAGACGGATGTAGCACCGATTTCATCACCAGAGATGTTTGCTCTTCTCCACACTTGTGCAGTTTAAAAATGCATGCATACTCCGACCCAGCCCTTTCCAGTGGACTACCGGTTGATAAATACCAGTGGCTTAGTAAATCGCCTGTATGAATTCCACAATGAACCAGGCTCTGAAATCGTCCAGGTAAAGAAAGGGGTTGTATGTGAATTTTTAGAAAGTAAGACGGGGGTGACAGATTCTAAACTAAGTTCAAATTGATATAGCGTAGGTGAAAAGACACTTTTTAAAGATTATAGAACCTTCGCGCTAGCAAACGGAGGAAAGACATTCTGGACTAGGTTTGATAAGGCACCACCGACAGCGTTGCAACCATGTGACTTGATACCCTGTTGTGTGCCTCTAAAGAGTAGGTGCAAAATCCAAACTTGTCATGACCATCCATGGGATTTCAAGAGCAGTCGATTGTCTATAGCATCCGACACTACTGTCTGTCTCAAAACCCGACCAGCTGTCACCCAGTAGCCGTGTGTTTTTGGAAATCATAGTAACTTTGCCATCACAAGGTACTGGGACTGATATTTCTGTGGGAAATGATGTTTTTAGAACAGGATATAATCTGTGGGACTTGGAGTTTGGATTCATGACTCTTCACATGGTTCGACTCTAATTATCCACCGTCTTCAACACGTTGTTGCTCTGTGCAAATATGCTGTGTGTAGTTAAAAATTTTGGTTATCGAACAACCTGTGATGAAAACATGGTTTGTACGCCGCCGGCAGACAAGATGAAAATCGTTCAGGATGTCAGTTGACGGGGTACTTGTGACCATCATACATCTTTCGAAAGTGAGAAAAACGCAAGTCTTCGACGCCATTGAGAGAGAAGATCTCACCAGGACCCGAATGAAATAGAGGTTAAAGCAAAACTATTGTTATGAAAACTACTCTGTGGGTAATACTTCCATCTGTTTGTCCTATTCTGTTCTCTAATGGATGCGATAAAGCTGAGATACTTGGAACAGCTCTTAACACAAACGAAAGCAGTTTCCTCCATTCTTTTGCCCGTCTGAAGCAGCTGGTATGTAAAAGGGATCCTAAAAGACCATCGCATACAGAAGATAACGCCAAAAAAACAAGGTGAATTCTCATTTCTTAGGGGAACCCACTACTCCCACCATATACCTCGTGAAGGATGTGGCTACATGGAACACATTTGTGTGGGTTTCATGGGCATTTTTGTGGCCTTCACCCATAAACAGACACAGTCATTCTAGCTGACATAATTGCCACCGTATTTTGATTGACGGTATCTATTCTTCAACTGGTTCATTAGGAGGTTTTGTTGTGCAAAGACAAAAAACGTTCAGCTGCAGCGCTATTTCGGCACCTAGGTGCCACGCCACCCGAAGGAATCACGAGGGTTGAGATACTTACAGCCGAAATGCCAGCGTTGGGTTCGAACAAGAGACCTTCTAGCTAGTGAGTTCGCTCCCAAACCACTGAGTTTTCTCAAGCCCAACGGCCAAATAAGAAATCTTGGCCCTTGATATGCACTTTTTATCTTGGGATGAAGTAGCCAATCATCTGTGTATTGCTTCTACTCAGCCTTCTGTGCCAAGTTCCTAAGGGCAATTTAGGGACGATAGTATAACCCTAAGCTTAGTCTCGGGATTGTTAGCGGATACTCTATCTCTGGTGCTTGTCTCTGCCCAAAAGGTTTACATCTTGATGGATCTGATCGATCGAGAGTTACACAGGCCCAAAGCAACTAGGAATTTTATGTCATTCTCTCAGCTGATTGGGCAGGGTGGGTATAGATGATGGAAACTGAACAGCACCACCACTTTCAACCACACTGAAAATTTCCGGATCAGGTAGATATTCAACAATAACGCTCTTTCTTGTCTCTGGTCCCTACTTTCGGCCAAAGGAGATGGCGAATTTTCCCCAGTTAAAGTATTATGCTAATGTGTGTCGACTGTCACGGAAACACTTGGTTTCGGGTAGGTTCTGTATTCAACCGTTGTATACAACCTTATATATATATATATATATAAAGACTTCTTTCCTCATTGTAACCATATCTTAAGTCAATCAATATCGTTTGGTTTTCTCAGGATCCCAATAGAGAGGGAGAGTGTTGCAGTGGAAATAGCCAGTGCCGCACGGCTCCTGATTTTTATGATAACTGTTCTCTAGGAATGGATAGATTTTCTAATGCAATCGTTTGCGTTTATGTTTATGACTGTGATTCTCAACCAACTTCTCACCATGCGACCTTTTCAGCTTCTATCGAGGACCAAATGATGCGGTAGCTACTGATGAGTAGTAGGCATAAAACTTAAATCGCTGCTTCATTGGTTTCTCACCTATGCAGTCCAGCGGGAGAATAAACTTCACTAAGAACATGGTAACTTTTTTATTCTAGAGGTGACATCAAAAAGTGGGAAGAAGTGGAAAAAAACTATTTTTGCCTCGTCTGGCTGCGATCTGCAACTGACTGAAAAACCGGTCTGCCAAAGGTCCCAAGATTTTCCGGTTATCAAGAACAGGCGATGCTTCAGTGAAACTTATCAATATCAAATGGAATTGAGGCAGCTGCCAGGACCAGCCGGTGGTGATGTGGATACTCGTAAAATTCACGACCCAACAGGCTGCTTGTTGGCTGAGTGTTTGCGGTGCGCTATCCGGCAACACACGCGTGACGGTCTCTGATTTATAGGAGAACTAACAAACTGGAAAAAAACGGAAGCTCAAAATCTTTCTCACGTGGATATCAGTTCGTTGCTCATTAGTGTACTTAACGATCGATTTCATTTGTGACAATGCAGATCGAAATTCATCACGCTTGGATATGTCGCTCATAAAACTCAAACGAGTAATATCTTTGTGCACACAAACTAATGCATTTAATTTTCAGGGCAATTTTTATATTAACATCCATGAAGTTGCAGTCACAAGTTCGCTGCGTTCCATGTTAGCTGATCTTTTTTCGTGACAGGGGCTCAACAAGGAGTGGAAATTGAGTCGTTCACTGCGTAGATCATCTTCTGGTCATGATAAAGTCAGGAGAGGAAGTACAGAGCATTTTTCTGCATTCCTCTGCACTTTAACATTAAGCATCAGTTTGGAAAACAAAATGAATTTCATTTCTTTCAAACGAATGATCTATGGGACCATTCGAATGTCAGTGTCCCACAAGTGTGTCTGGACAGGACGCTATCCGGAGTTCATCGTATTAGCGCCCATGCAGTGTAAGAGCGGCCTAGTCAGAGCACCCTGGCCTAGTAACGTTGGCGACAAATTTCAGGCGATATCAAGTTGCCTTAGGCGTTTTCTCGAGTCTCCCGAAGTCTCCATTATAAAACCTTGTAGATATCTCACCTGGAGTGCGTCAATACTGTCCCTCATTCTGCGGTGTTAAAGGACGAACAATAAAAAAAGTCCTGTGGTAGCTGCGATGCAGAGGACCTGCTAGGTAGCTAGGTAGCCACTCCCATGTTCCCAAGATAAATAGCCTCACCGTAGCACCAGTCTAAGTTCGACTATCAGTAACCACCAAATCTAACATCATCTGTCTGGAGACATGGCCAAAATTCTAGGAAGAGTGGAACGACGGCTTCAATCGACCGTTGGAAAGCACGCGCTATTTAGAGTGCGGATACATTCGGATTAGTCAAATGCACCAAGACAATGTTAAAATCGAACTTAATCGCACCATCCTCCATTGCCGGCCTCGTCAGCTGCTCGTCTTCCGTTTGAGAGAGCACACTGAATCGATCCAAATACTGTGTTTGGTACGGTATCCAGCCCACAAGCTATTAAATCTTTGGAGACTGTTATTTGTAAATGGAAGTCAGATCTGCGTTATCAGAAGAAGTCCTTCGTTTGTTTTTCGATCACATGGTAATCTGCGGAGCAATCCTTTGACAATACCCCTATTTTCATTTTTGTTTAGTTAGTTATTCTCAAAATATGCAGCTAAATAAACCCAAAATATCCCTCAGAACGGCGGCGTCGTGATCCATTTTTAAGGAAGACCTTATGTTTGTGGGCACTCAAAATTTCAAGATTGGATGATAACACCACCGAATGTAAATCTTGGGTCAAGAATCATAAGAGACGTAGCCTTTTCCACGCAGTTATTACAGGGCACCCACAATGCGGTGAGTCAAAACGTGTTCGCACTAATCACAGTAGATCAACCGCATAGCATAATCCACGGTAAGGTGATAGAGATGGATAGCTGACCTGCTGTCCATTGTCAGCTGGAAAAACTTGCACTTCGTGACTGGATATAAGTTCGCTGCAAGGCAACCCGCACTTCAGTTCAGGTCAGGTTTGAATATGTGGCATTATGTGACAGTTCGGAAACCACTTAGATCGTTCATTTAGCAGGTCCCTCTTACTTATCACGCGACTGCTCATTATGGTATTTAGAGGTAATTTGCCGTGGGGTGGAGACATAGCACGAACGGGAAACTATCTAGTTGCTTGTAGTCGCAAAGTTTCTAGGATCCCTGTTCCCATCACTGTCCTCTGTACCGAACACAAACAGGAACTGTTTGCAACTTTTACAACGTTTCTACCCGAATGTGTTTGGGTCCCATACATATAGATGACGTGGTCGACGCTCGGATGATTGTAGCCAGAACACGGATAGAACCGTTCCGAACCGCACCTACACAAAATGAAACTGGCTATTCTTGCTGCATTTCGCCCTTTAGTTTGGACAAAGGTTCACTGATAGTTTCGAACACATTGAAACACATCTGTCCGTATGGCAGTTCAAGTACCATCAATAAGAAAGGTAGTTGGACATCAATTGCAACCAAATAGTTATTAGTGTGAAGAGAAGTCAAACTACTGAACACCACAATGCAACAAGGAGCCAGGTATATGGTCAAACTTTTATTCGCACACTCAGTTCATAGGTCATACAATCGATCGTTCATTCATATTCGTAAACACTTGCCCGTTGCGAGCTTTTCCTCGGTGAGCCAATGCCCTGGTTGTGGGAGGGGGGGGGTGAAATACACATATCTGTGCGTATCTCTGATTCATTCAAGTCTCACTGAAAACCCTCTGTTTCGGTCAGTCGTTGGACAGTCTTATCACTGGGCTTCCTTGGGTGATTGTGATATGCTCGGTGGCTTGCTTTTATTTTGTGTCGCAGAAGGTGTCTTCGAACAAATTTTATCCCAACACTTGTTACCTCCTGGTCTGTTTGGCCATCATCCCAAAGTAGTGTACTAGTGTAACGGCGGATGCTACTGATGAGGCACGCGAGTAGTATGGGGTCTTCTCGTAACTCCGCCTCGCGCCTAATGGAAGGTGCACCCCATGGGTTTTATTACGGAACCTGTGGAACCGCTTTTCAGCGTTCGTTTGCAATCGCGTGATAGTCAATGAATATCCACGAAAGTTCAAGAAGACGCGTGAGGATATTCAGTTTTTAAAAGTAAGTCCAATAGTTTGCAACCGTTTAGTTGGTGTTTGCTAATGAGAAAGTCCGCGGCGAAGGGCTTTCCTACTTACACTATTAGCTGTTGATACCAACTTTATCCTGAGGTTTCTTCGCATCGCTGTTCACAATACGAATCGGAATAGCAGTGACTGTCCAGGCCGTTGATACTAAAACCCAGGGCTTCCTTCCCCCATGGACCTTTGAGCTATCCCTCTAAAGGACAGTCCTCTAGCTTGAGTGTCGTTGTTATGTTTGATGAAGGTACTATGAGGATAACTAAGCTTTTTGAATGGATTCTTGGAATCTCCATATAAGAACTTCAAGGTGTGAAGTAATCGTATTCCAATCTGGTGGCCGCATCTAAGTCGGTTACGCACCCAAAAGGCATACGAGGAATACCCGGGTATGCTAACATGGCACATACAGATCTTTCATTCTTCCCTCCAGAGAAATGACAAACTTTATTGTATTCGATTTAATTCATCTGCTTGTTGGCTTTATTCGGCGATTGGACTCGCTGGGATCCCAATATTATTTAAAGAGGAAATTCGTGTGAGAAAAAAGTTGTGAAGTCATTTTTTACGGGACTAGCCCAATGAAGCATGTCGCCTGCACAAGTGACGTTGAGTTACTTGACAAGTCATGGTGTCACCTCCTGTTAGTTGCTAGAGTAGAGCGCCTTCGAGGTACCGCAAACAGTGTTGTATCCAATTCAATCACGGGGTCGCTGCTTCGATTTGATTCCTGAAGTCTCTGATACGCTGCTGGATCTCAAACGTGTGGATGACCCGAATGTGCTCCAGAAAAGTAACTGCCTGGCAGTGAAATTATTTACATTGCGAGAGATGGAATGCCTTCAATGGTAAGATGTCTCTAGAAGGAGTATGCTTCACTCAGGTAAGCCCAGGCAGGATATGGGTCGTGGGCTATTGATAGATATACGGTTCATTTCCAGCTGTGGAACCACATCTGGTTCTGTCTAGGATCAAGCAGAACAGCTGTACATTAAAAACTGGGTAGTATTGAAGAGTATGCTTCCATTTGGAACTAATAATGGGCCAGTGGGCGGAAAGCAGTAAAGGCCTTCTGCCACAACTGTCGTCATCCACTGGATAAATTTTTGTTAGGAATGGAGGTAAACACATGCTGATTGATGGTGTGTCGCTGACCCTGCTTAGGACCGTCGGGACCAGCTAGTCCGATTTCATTGATTGAATGGTTTAATAAACGAAGTGGAAGGCGCACACCCGGAGCGTCGGAGTTCATTTGTCGGTCTTCAAGCAACTAGAATCGAAAGCTTCTTCAATGGGAAAGCGGGTGGATGGAATGGCTTTGCCATCCGTATTTCCCACGTGTGAGCTTACATTTGCTCTTGCTATACTTTTGACTTTGTAAGCTCACTTTCGAAAAACATGTAATTACATCTGACAAATACACTCATCTGGTCCAAATGGCAGACTCAGCTGAATCTCTCAGTTACGATATTCTTCAAAAAACTATACTGCGATGTCTCGAGTCATGAGGTGGCTCTTGTGCAGCCCATTTATTTGAAGAATACCGAAAACGAGAGATTCATCTGTGATTCAGGTGTGTCTGCCGTTAAAACCTGTGAGATTGGGCATGTTTGTGGAATTTTGTTTAATTTGGGTTTTAGTTGGATATGGGGTTGACGTAACCTCGGAGACTGAGCCTACCTGATGAGCTTCAAGAACAGCGAAACTTCTGTTGGGCTGTCGAAGAGTTCCAGCAGTCTTTTAAGCAGTTTTCAGCAGGAAAATATCTGGATATCCATCCTCTTGTCCTGACAAGTTTACACCGGTTGCTGCATACCAGATCGAGTGGGCTCTAGAATCGAGTTTCGCCCTCATTAAAGCAGATCGGTTTTGACGGGGTCTGAACACTGGAATTTGTTCGAGATCCCGTAGAGCTTTGCTTATCTGACACCAGAGTCAATCAGACTTATAAGTGGTTTAATTTTCGAGCTGTTTATAATCGTTTTCAACAGTGCAAACAAATCGTAAGTTCCGTTCCACTCTCTGGCTGACTACTAATGGACTGTATCGAGTCTTCACTTCCAGCGATGTATGCGAGGTAAAAAGTGGACACATACCAATAATGCCGTTCCAATCGAGAGTTGATTTCCTCAGCTTCCGAGAACTAAGGCTACCTACCAAACGGAGAAACCGACAGTGAGCTGTCATTGTATTATGGGAAGTCGTTCCATACTACTTATATCAAGCAAACAGATGAACTGATTCTGTTTTGTACGGTGGTGACCCAGTTTATATGGATAAGTTCACAGATAAACCGGAGGAACAAAACATGAACTTTCAGTCTGATCTAGTGCATGTTTATATTTTTTCACTTAAACTGCGATGTACCACAATGACCAACCCATAAGGGCTTTTTTACCGTTATGATAGATAGGCTGGTAATGCTTTAGTAGTATGTGGTAGTTAAAGCAAGAACGTAATACGGGTTGATCGACATGGACAAGTCAGTACAAGTATTTTCTCAACTTTTCCTTTTAAAGACGAACGGAGTTTTGTGTAATGGAACAGTAAAAGTCTACCCGGGAAAGGCTCTGATGGTGGTAGCGGATTTTTTGGAAGATATATTTCGGCGAAGGGGTTACCGAAATAGACTTCCGGAGCAACAGGTCGAACCAGGACTTACAAAAAAGACTGTACAGGGGGCATGATCTAAGTCCCTTTACGTTCGCCTTCCGTTCAAGGGTGACGTGCTAACTTAGGCGCTGGAGGGAAGATGGTGAAAGATGTTTTCTGAAACGTTCCATCAGCACGAAATTTCCCAGTAAGAAGGGCACGCCTTACGTCTGCACATATACCTCCCGTACAACGGAGGGGAAGGCGGCAATGTACTGCAAACAGTTCTGTTTTAGTTGTAAGAGGTTGTTGGATTTGTAGAATTCGCGTTCACATCACTCTCGTTTGAACAGTCCGCCGTCAGGCAAAACGAGTCAATTCGCTCAGGCGTGAACACCTTCGTCTTTGGTGTGTGATGGTTTAGGTGCGTCCAGCATGTGCAGGTGCTAATACGCTCGCCTCATGTCCGGAGTCCAAACCCCGGAACGGCCAGGAATATGCACTGCTGGCGAGCTTTAATAAAAGAGAAAATCGAGCCAATTGCTTGCCTCTTTTGGTGTGGACTAACCAGAATAATTTCTCAAGTATAACAGAAGGACTGTTCGAACGAGAGAACGCAAGTTCTGATGTGACGTAACTGCTGTTAAGCTGTCTGCTTCAGTACAAATTACGATACAAAGTGCCTTAACAACTCCACTTGTTGCTGCTGCAGACGCAATGACAGTTCGTATTTTTATTCTCAGGCTGTTTGTACAAAACATTTAAAAAAATAGTATTCATTATTGCATGGCCGGAAAATCGACTGCACGCAACTCCAGCTCTGACCTCCGACATCGTTTAATGATTTTAACGACCTTGAAGTCTACTTACCACTTGATACAAAGCTAAACAAAAAGGAAAAAACACGCAAGATGAACAAATTATTGTAGTGTCAGCTCATCTCGTCGAAATGGATGCCGATACTCACTCCTCCACAGGATAAAAGTTGAAAATTGTACTCGGCAGTGGCGCACCACAACCGAAGTATCTTATAAGTCCTTCTATCCAGTAAATTTATTACGAGGTGGAACAAGACAGCGTTTTGTTGAGGAGAAAAGAAAATGACAGATGAAAATAACTCCTGATCGGCAGCCTGAGTAAATGTATGCCACTCGCACATGTCACTCGTCACGGCATCAAGTTTGAGAACTTCATCTGTGCCGTCCTACGTTTTACTTTCCATGGGGATTTCCAAACCTACCTACTTGCCTGTGAGTCCCGAGAACGTGAGCAAATCAATATTGATTCGTTTCCTCTGGTTCCGGAATTAGGTTGATAGTAGGAGAAGATTTGAGAATTTTTAAATATAAATGATTGCAGGATTTTTAGAATTCCTATTCACTTCAATTTATTTTGAACAGCAGGTTTCAGTCGTTCGTGGCGCTGTCTGAATGGGAATTACTGACAAGAGGGTGAGTCGACCCACACAACCAGAAAAGATACTGGGTCATCATCCGAGACACTTGACAAACCAGTCGTACCGCTCAGGCGTGAATCCATTCGCCCATTCAGGCGAGATAACTCAGATGCGCCCAGTATGCGATGCTGGAGGAGTGGTAAAATGCTCGCCTAGCAAGGCAGATACCCGGTATTCGACTTCTGTCAGGGCCAGTGAGATGCACTGTTGCTGGGCGAAACTCTGGTGTGGACTAATCAAAATTTTTGCTGCCGGACGGGAGGTTTAATCAAACTACAACATACTCAAACACCCACG
Source organism: Opisthorchis felineus (assembly GCA_004794785.1). NCBI lineage: Eukaryota > Metazoa > Platyhelminthes > Trematoda > Opisthorchiida > Opisthorchiidae > Opisthorchis > Opisthorchis felineus. The sequence goes on along the minus strand of SJOL01008880.1, from coordinate 5,635 downwards.
TTTTTTTGTATCTTGACTTCTTTCGGATGAATGGAATGTCGTTCATTTCGTTCTACACAAAGATCGAAGTGAAGTCTGTCACAGATGATACTGTCATTATTTCTTCCTCAACCAGTGGAAAATGTTGACACAACCGAAGAATTACGCCAAAATCGTCACAGCATAGGATAGTTCGACAATGAATGTTTCGCAAAATGAAAAAGCCATATATATATATATATATAAGTTAGAAAAATTTAAGATCACCGAACCCGTTTCTTTTTTTGAGGTAAGGTAACTCAGACAAGTAGTCCTTGAAATATCTTCGGTCCAAAAACGCATGTATTTCCTCACAAAATGTCAAAATCCAGAGCACCAAAGAGGACGGGAACGATAAAGTTCTCCCAGATTGACAGTCCTACATTTAATCCGGCAACATAAGGCTCGTTAGCGTGGACCCACACACACACAGTATGAATAAACTACAAGTGTTTTGTGATATCAGTTATGCAGTGGCAGTATTTTCCTATTATACTCTGTGATGAATTGTCACGCTATAATGCATCACGCTCAACTAATGAGATCTATTATTCAGGTAAACCGGGGATCTAATGGTTCTATGCGTCGGAGGGGAGGGGTTATATAGACAAATGGTTCACGTTGCTCGTACAAATCCCCAAGAGTTTGTGCTTGGTACAATCACTACTGGGATTATTGTTATTCTGTTTCTTCGAATCTATCAAAGGTGCGCCGGATTACAGTCTTGCAGATGAACAGCCCACTTGCATTATGCTAAACTGTGTGTATTCTGTTAGGGCAAATCTAGAGGAAAATATGTGGTTTCTTTTCAAACCTGAACTACGTTGTTCACATTGATTTCTACCTGCTATCGGAATTTGACTAACAATTTGGTGGCACCTTAGAACAAGTTTTGATAGTGACCTCTGTAAAAAATGTCTCTTTTGTACCTATTTGGTTTTCACGGGAGACCCAAATGAATCACAGTGACCTTATGAGCAGCATGTTACGTCTGTACAATCTATCGTGAAACCAAACTATCGTACTAACTGAAACACAAGGTGGCCTAAAACAGCACAGTCACAAAGACAGCACAGTGTCAAAGACGAGGAGTCAAGTAAATCGCCATGATAGTTAAACAAATGAAGAGCAGCAAAACCTCAAGAGAAGATGGGAACCTTGCTGAGGATCATAAGTTCGGTATCTCAAAATTGCATGGACTACTCACCAACCTTTGCGAAATACACTCATTTGCATAACAAGTTGGTTTTCATGAGATACTCACCTGGAACCCATCTAAATCTCTCGTTGATGATGTTTTTAATCAAATGAATGTACTGCATCAGGCCGCCTCGTGTTTAAGTTGGCACGATATTCGAGATATCGTGATACATGTATAGACGTAATACACCACTCATAAGGCTGTTGAAAACTATTCGACAGCCCACGATCTGCTTCTCCCTTCTTGGGGCTCATCAGGTAAGCGCAGTCCCCGGTTTTCCGTCAATTTTATGTTCTACTTGAACCCAGATTACACGAAATCGGCGAAATGCACTCATTTGCATACCAGTTTTTTTTTACGGGAGGCTCATCTGGAACCCAGCTTAAAACACAAAGATATCGTATGCTCGCAACCAGAATACTGCGTAGAAGCTGGTCCTTATTCTTGCCCAGCAGGGAAGCAGGGACTTGGAACTAGGTCACAAAATACCCGACAGGAAAACAACGCCAAGATAGCCTAAGGAGCAGAGGACGAGTGGTGACTTAGTTGATGTTCCCGAGATTATATGGAGTATTTTGTGGATTGAAGTATCCGACATGTTTACATTTAGCAGTCTATGCCTGAAGGATGCCATTGGGAGAGGAACTGACACCTCACTGAGGATCCATCTTCTTTGCGAAGGTATTTATATCTTGAAACAGACTCTCATTAGAAGTGGTTGTTTCGAAGATAACTACTGTATTCGAAGTAGACTGGACGAAGTCTGAGAAATGTAGTCCCTTATGTGTTGTGGATCGCATCCAGGAGCACTCAAAGGTCCCAGTTATATCGAAGTGACAAATCCTTGTCGACTTAACCAACCAACCAACCATAATGCAGGTGGCAGGTTGTTCGTCCCTGGTGGGTGTAGTGATGTTGGTACTGGCCATGGTTGTAGAACATGAGAATGCGGTGCGCATGACACACCTGTAATGCTTGCCAGATCTGGTGTACGTTTGTTCCCGAAGTCCTCATCATCACTGACGACAACACGCCATGTAACTGCCAGTTAACTACCCGCGAGTATCCCGTTTGTAACCTTGGTTCTCTATCCCTCATTTGCTCGCCAGGAGAGAAGAAAACAGATGAAATAGACAGGAAATGGAACAAGCAGAGCGGGGGCGTATAAGATGAAAAGGAAGATCATTACTGTCCTTCCTCTTTCTCCACGGCTTATTGTATTATTCTATTCTCGTATAATAGTGTCATATGCAGCATCCAGTGTAACACACTGCATGTATGGACACATCAACAAGAAGAACCAGATAAATTAAGCAACGGAGAGGATAAAAATGGATAAAAATGAGAGGATCAGAATGGCTGAAAGAGGAAGGGAGGACAAAATAACGGAACTAGGAAGAGTGAAAACCTTGTCCCAAAATTGACTGTTCACATCTCTATGTCCAGATCCCCGTAGCATGGATGTTTTGTTTAGACTTTCAGTTTCCGTTCCACGCCTAATGTGATGATAGTTGACAGTCGAATAAGATGTCGCGGAGATACACGAGACCGGGTAATTCTATCAACTAACTTTATTACCGTTAGTTTCAACTTCACCAAGAGCTCTTATCCTGTATTCTCGCCAACTTCTTGTTTCTCAGGTCTCAGCACATAAAATTGCGATCCAAGTAGCTAAAAATAAACAGCTTAATTGATATTCGTAATAACAGCTGGATGTTCAAGTGCACTATATGAATGACAGGCTCAGATGTTGTTTAGCTGAACCTCAAATCAACAACATATTTATTTGTAAAAGAGATTATATCACGACATAAGTACAATTCGGTAATCAATTAGGAACTAAGGGGACTGTGCCTAACTGAGGAGCTCCAAGAAAGGCGGGCCTGCAGTGGGCTTTCCATGGTTTTCATCGACTTAATGAGTAGTATTGAGCCTCATACCTCATTTACTTTATACAAAGTGTTTACAAGAACATTTCGGTATATTTGTTTCCCATGAAGATCAAAACACAAGAACAAGTTGAGAAGCCTTTTAGCATGCTTGATCCAAGTGATGCAACGCAACAAATGCCAAAATTTCTTGATCAGGCTTATGCTTACTGGCAATCGGTTTTTCCTACCAGCTGCCACCTTACACGAAATGGGCCAAAATGAGTCAGATTCAACTTCTTCTCTCACAAAAGTTACTCTGCTTATTTGCAAGCAATTTTTGGTTTTGCGAGAGACTCACCTGGAATCCAGCTGAATCTCTCGTATGTGATGTTTTCAGGCAACTAAAAATGAGGCGGCCTAGTGCAGCACATTCAGTTGCCTTGACACATCACAAACGGGAGATTCAGCTGGGTTCCAGGTGAGTCGCTCGCAAAACCAAAAATTGTTTGCAAATGAGTGTATTTCGCCAATTTCGTGCAATTTGGTTTCAAGTAGAACATAAGGTTGACGGAATCTCAAGGACTGTGCCTACCTCATGAACCCCAAGAAGAGCGAAACCAGTCGTGGGTTGTCGAGGAATTTTAGGCAACCTAATGAGTAGTTCATTACGAAGTTACCCTGATTGTTGATACCCAGACGAGTGACGCTTCAAATACGTTATATTATTGTGCGGTAATAAATCTGAGAACAAGAGCTAACTGAGCACTGACAAACTGCTGCGCCTAATTTTAATCAAAAAGCCGCAGCGTGTGCAGTGAACAGAGAATCTCCCCCAGGAGAAGCCATCCCTAGGGAAGGTCCAGTGCCGAAGATAGGTTACTCAGAAGGGTGGATATCCAGTCTTAGGTTATCTCTGACCTAACTGCGTCGGCAGAATTTGACAAAAGCTGTGCGATACAGCTGTTGGTGTGTGCGGCCAAACTGCCTCTGATTTTTCTATCCAAACGGTGATCAATCCACAGCTGTGGGCACGAAAGCTGAGAAAATTGTTTTTTTTGTCCATATTTAATGAGAGAATATTGGTTACATAGTGATGGCAGACACCAGCTTCGCTCCCACATACGGTTTACTTGGAAGCATTATTGAGAAGAAAAGGGTGAGAGTGTGTGGGGAATGGACTTGGTACCAGCCTGCCACAATCAATCCGAGGTGCCCACACCTCCAGAAACTCATTCAGGTAATATGGCTAGAAACCGACAACAAGAAGGCCACTAATGTCGATTAGCAGCTACGTCTTGCATCCATCCATGCACAGGGGCGATCATGCGCACCCCATCCTGGAAGGTGAGTCACACCGACAGAACCCATATTTCTTAAAATCAATTCTTCAATATACCTCTGCCAAGTCAAAGGGTAACTACATCGGGGCTTGCACCACTCTGAATTAGGCAAGGAAAGCAACTCTCTTTTCACCAAACGGTAATTCATTCTGCTTTCGTGTCGCATTGGTGCCATAGATGTCCCAGTTTAGCAAGCGCGACCCGAGTCTTAGAGATTCGTGAGCTGACCTTGTATGTCACTCTGAAGTCGGAGCTTACAAAACCTCTAAGGTACCGAAAATGCACCAGAAGCTCAAGCGCTTCTCCTTGGATTGTAAGTGACGTGGTCAGTGACTGCATGTCCAGGAACACGACTTTACAATTCGTTGATGCAAAGCTCATGCCAAAGGATGGAATGACGTCGTTGCAAATTGCAGATCGACAAGGCCTTTGTCAGAAGCTATTCAAACACCGGGCTTTTGAAGACCTTCTGGCGTTTATCTCACTAGCTCGTATGTGAAGAAATCGGATCGGATCGGAATGGAGAGAGTAGGTACCTTTTCTGGACACCACTTTGTCTACGGAGGCTTTTGGAGAGCTCCCAGCATACTCTCACGCGTCCGTCTGAGAACACATATAACTTGTTACACAAACAAACCACCACTAAGTACCTTGCTGAGAAAACCTGTTAAAGTGCACAAACCATCAACATAGTCAGCTGCGCCTTGGAAATCCGGGAATAGCAAGATTGTGGGTCGCTTATGCGTATGACGTTGTGCTAACCTCTGGTGGAGTGTGCGGATGTGGTCATCGCAGCATCCACTAGGCCGAAATTCTGCTAACTTCTATCGAGTCAATGTTTCACGGGCCACCATAAGACTGTCGTCATGACTGGAGTCAAGCGGACCCCTGTGTGATTACCGCATTCACTACGAACCCACTGTTGAAATAATAGTACCCATTCCTGAAAATGGGTACCATTATCCATTCTCCTCAGTTCTTTGTAACTTCCATTGTCTGTCAGTCTAACTTCGCTGTGCAGGCATCGTTTGTCGCTTTTACGAATTCTCATCTAAGTTGTATTGATCAGACAGTCAGCATTCGTTCCATACCGCAAAATGAAATATTTGTTGGCGAAGTGAATACAGTCAAGCATAGTTCTATCATCGAAGGCGAGCAGGACTGCGCAAACTGAGCTTGTTGCTTCAAAGCGTGCAGTAGGCGGA
>SJOL01008870.1:1037090-1065271 GCA_004794785.1 Opisthorchis felineus | reverse complement strand
GCCTATGTACATCAGTCTTGGAGAACATGACCTTCCTCGACAACTGAGATGAGCCTACAATGGTGCCCATTTTTAAAAAAGGTACCTGCCACGAATGTGGCACCCACAGGGGCGTCAGCACAATTCCCGTTGTAGAAAGGCTTGCGGCCTCACTGGTCTTTTGCCATCCTCCGGCTGCATGCGGTACTTTAGTCCACGAGCATCAAGCGGGATTTCTACCGGGTAGAGGCTACATTGGCGACATCTTCACTCTGTCGGGTGTCAGGGCAATATCACTTGTACACACCACCAAAAATCTTGATGTTCTTTGATTTCAAGGGTGGGTTCAGCCCTGTCGATCGGTCAGTGCTGGAATCACACTCGATCGGCAAAGTAGGCTTGTAAATGTGTTTCCCCACCCATGCCGGTTTAGCTGTGACCAAGTCTACATCGAGTGATGCCCGCTATTTATGGCGCTGCCCTTTTACCGCGCAATCCCCAGTACCCGCAAATCCCGCCAGTCCTGCTTTTTCTCTGACTTTAACAGTACGATCATGCTTGATGGTATGTCACCCACTAGTTGGGAATAAACAATATTGTTATAAGCATGCGAACCTATTCAGGTCCGCATATTTACATACTTCTGGGCGTGTGAGAGCGTATTGTGGGCTCTGTGGAAGCTTCCCTGCAAAAAGTGACGTCTAACAAGGGCGTCCGCTCCCTCCGTTATTGTTCAGCTTCGTCGTCCATGAAATAATGAGTCAAACTCCGGATATTCTTCGACACCCTAATAGTAAAATCATTGCTGATGAGAAACTTGTCGATCTGTGGTACGAAAAAGACGTCGTCTCCAAATTCAAAGGCTAAAATCAAGCACAAAGTTCATTGAATTAACCATACCATTTTTCAGCATGCGTCATGTACCCTCAAAGGTCAAAGTCAGACGTCCGAACGTGCAGCCTCTGAACACATGCGTTACAATCGATGGAGAGACACTTGAGTTTATGCGTGATTTGGTGTGCCGCGGTAGTCGCATTAGTTCTGAGGCAATTGTATGATGAAGTCGGTGCATGAGTCTGGATTGTCCGAGTGACGTCTGCCAATTAGCTTTACTTAGGATGTCGAAATGCGTATCGCTGTTTTGTAAGATTCGTAGGTACCAGATTAAGAGCTGCGTCGTTGCATGTTTGCGAACCATGGTATCTACTGATAGGCGACATGTAGTATCTTTGGATTTTTGACTTCTGATACCTCAGAAGCGTTGTTGGTGTCGGATACCGTTAGCGAATTCGTATCAGGTTAATAAGAAAATGGGTAGCTTGTTCTGCGGCCGGTACTTTTATTGTGGGGAAAAATCCAAGGCCATCAACTACGGTGAGTCTCCGAAACCACGGAGTTTTCAAAGTTGAAAATTTTACAGGGCTTTCCCATTCTGGCTACACGTTCCAGTGATATGTTGCTCCTTGCGATTTGTTTAGGTGAGCGAAATTTCAAGGTAACCAAACACTGCCGATTTGCAGGTGATTGCCAGTTTACCAAATAAAGCACTAGATCACATATTTATATATTTTAAAGTTCTAAAATGCTCTTGAAATAGGCAGCCACAACCTCAACCCCGATATTGCGACATCATGGGATGCTAACTGCGTATAATCTGAAGGAATCACTGATTATATCTAACTGCGATAACTCGAATGCGGAATCATCAATTTTGTGACCAGCAGTTGGTTTTCCTCGGAGTCGACCGTCTTTCCAACCGAAGTGTCGAGTAAGTACGAGTCAGTGCGAGCCAAGACAGCATGGCTAAAATAACGCATGATCTTTTATGTTTTTGTTAGGTCATGAGACGAACGAATCATAGCTTACAATCTAGCTGTTTCTTGCGGCCTCCTCAAAAACGTGAATAGCGTGAAAAATATTTTTACACCTGTGCACCAGGAAGTCCATTAGAAAATAGTACATTTACAAGGCAAGTGCCGGTTGCCCTAAAAGGTAGCAATTGCTTTCCCATCACACGATAGTTTGCCAACTTTCACTATTGTTTACGAAGCTAACCTTGCATGCCTCAAAGACTACCATTTATGAATACTGGAAATATATTTCGTCCGTGAATGAGAGCAGCTCTTCGAAAAACACCGTTAGGGTTGTCCCCAGGGAGCTGAAATGGTTAAAGTTTTTCACGCATTCACGGATTGACAGATAGGATCGAGGCTTACGCCCAAGTTACCCAAGTCGGTTTTGTTCTTATCGTTCAGCGGCTGCCGTTCACCTGAAAGGCACGAGCGAAAGAAGGGTGTAGCACAGGGCAGTAAGTTTGCCAACGCGAGGACTCGCATAAAAGTACCTAATAGTGCATTGAACTGGGTTCTAGAAGAAGCGTGGAAACCGTCGGAGGAAGGCTATAGCACGCAGCTACTACACGAAATGAGAAAAAATTTGCCTAATGAAAGTGTGCGCTCGGAGCCCAAAAATCTTCTTACCATATCCCCACCGTGTGTTTGCTGGCTCAAGGGTGAAAAACCTGTTGACCAAACCTTGTTCAAGCAGGGCATAAGTAAGAATTATGTCTCCTCGCAGGCGATAATACTCGACAGGAAAGAAGTCAAGCACCGCGAGACCATTTCGTAGTCCACGGATTGAAGGCTGGAAACCATGTTCGTAGCAGCTTGCTGGACACGCTCAATCAGGGTTACATCCTTCGCGCGTCCTGAGTAGACAACTTGGTTGGCATATTCAAGAAGCGCTCTAACGAAGGCCCCATAGAGTATTTGGAAGTTCATGCGAGTAATACAGGAGAAGGCGCGCCGAATCATCCGTAGAATGGCGGGGGCCTTTTGCCCAATTTCTCATGGTGCAGTGAGAAGGACATGTTTGAAGCGGGCCAGATACCCTCATCTTTTTTGGCATTCATCCTCGTGATGTCTTCTGGTCCACTCTCACCACGCACAATATAGGCGTTCGCTGAGTCTCCTCCGAATGATATATTGACGCACTTCTCGTCATTTAGAGGAAGGTGCCTGTCCAACGACCACTGTTTTGCAGCGTCTACATCCATTTGGTGGGCGCTGGTCCCAGAACAGTGGCATGGGATACCTCAATGGAGACCGGCGCTGGAGAAGAGTAGACCGAGCCTACTTTCACTCGGAATGTTCGGTCTGATAGGATCGTCTTGATCAAGAGTGGGGTTTTCCCTTCAGTCCCGTAGGACTCGAGTTTATGGAGCAGCAGGACGTGTGGGACCCGATCGAATGCCTTTTAGAAGTCGAAAAATATGGCACCTGATATCAGTCCCTCGTCCTTGGCTTGGGTTAAGCTGTCCATGAATACTAGTTATCCTGTAAGTGAGTCGCGCCTAAACACTTGTGCTGTTTGTATTGTCTTTAAGCGTTACCTCAAGCCAGATTTGGTCCTGTTGCTGCAGGACGATGGGGGTCTTATAGTGAATGGAATGTTTGATGTCGAGGAATGTCACTACCACCAAAATCCACTACTCAATTATGTGGGTAACCTGCGTTCCTAATGAGTTTGAAAGATTTTCGTGCCTAAAAGAGACTTGTGTATTCGTGAAACGATGTGCCGACTAATCGTCGTTTTTATGAACTAAGCATGATTCAGTGAAATAAACGTTACAAATCCTGTGTGCCTTAGAATTCTGATGACTGCAGATTTAAGGAAAGTAAGGAGGATATCCTAAGTTTGGCATAAAGTTCTCATCAGTGATGCAGTGTGCCCGCAAATCGGTCCACAACCTGATGCTGCACAAGGATAGCGGAGTCTTCGTCCATCGACCATTAAAACGATATATGTGCAAATTTATGTGGAGGTATTTGCCTTTGTATTTCACTGAAAGCAAGACAATGGCCTATTTAGTCACGATTTTCTAGATCTTTTGTCTTGCCAAACTGCTGTGCAAAACTGGGATCGCACAAACAGTTAACATCAAATCCCACTAATTTGAGCACACTCTTAGACAAGTTACATGCTGCTACGCTCCAGGGATTTATGTCAAATTTTTTTCACTCCATGGTTTTTGCATGACAACTGCGATTAAGACTACTTGCCTGCGTACATCTTCGGTACAAGGATAGCCATTGTTTGGACCATTGCATCTTTAAAGGAATTGAGAATAGGGGTAATCCAATTATTGAAGCCCTACAGCTTGACCTAGTACGCAACAGTGTTATGCAAAAAACGAACTCCTCCGATGGCGAATACCATAACGCGTCTTCTAGTGTTCCAAATGCTTCCATATTTCGGACCCTATAACTGCCACCATAAATTGCGTGTGACATCAACCCGAGAGGAATCAAAGCTGATAAATACCGGAGTCGTATCTGCAGAACAATTTCCCTGTTCTAAAGGGGGCAACGCAGAGAGCTGTACAATGAAGCAATGGTGAACCAGGTGGCATATGAAGTATTCGACGATGTTGGAACTTCTGGGGTAGATGTCGAATGCGCACCCTGCTCCTTTGTTTGCGATCTGTATCAGTGTGCTACGCTATGTCCATGGGTCCGTAGCGCACCAGCAACCAGTATGTGCGTTGTCTTTTACTTTGAACGTCACATTTCCACATCGACACATTCATTCCGAAAGTGCTTGTTGTGCATAACAAGCGGTTGTTTTGGCGCCCATTCTCCACTGGCTTATCCATTATTTTGTGGAGACACTGTCTGTTGACTACTTTTGGGTACACTTTTGGCCACTGCTAATTGAGGCGATATTTGTTTGCATCCTGGCTTCGGGTTCCGCAGATTTTAGATTGGTCGCCATTAAGAGAGTTTGAATTTGTTTGCTTTCCTACTGTGCACCACATCAGTACCATACAGATTCGCGTAAATAAAGTGGTGTTACGATAATAATAATAATAATAATAATAATAATGTTTATTCCCAGCTGGTTGGTGGCATACCGTCAGGCACGGTCATAATGTTACAGTCAGAATAAACGCATGACTGAGTGTGTTGTGGGTACAGGGGATGGCGTGGAAAACGGGCAGCTTCACAATCAGCGGGCATTATTCAATGTAATAATAATAGTAATTGGTTAATTTTCAAACGTGAAGGGGGCATGCCGATTGAGGCATCATCGGGCTGCTACAACCTGAAAGCGGTAGGTAACAACACAACCGGCATGCCTATTATGTGAAAAGTCGAAACAGTTGTGGGAACAAAAAAAAGAGGACAGTGGGCATGAGGTACGACAAGTTCAAAGATTAAGTCTGCTGACCTGAACTAAAACTGAAAACCGTTGCAGACCATGAGTGATCTTGGGTTGTCGAGCAAATGGCTAGGGTCACAAAATGCAAAATGGAGTTGGAGAGTGAAGAATTCGACCTGGAGACGAGTGGCAAGTTTTGTCACAAATATGGTTTAAATTGAAACTCAGTGGACTCACTGATGTCGCTGTTGTAGGGAGGTCAGGTGTAAAGGGTAGTGTCGATAAGGAGATAGTGCCGATGCATAAGACCAATCGAACACCGTAAATGAATTTGAACTTGTGGAAGAGGCAAACCGAAATTGCGGCAGGAAATTAGGATGGTTGAATCCGAACGATATGTTCAGTGGTTTAGAACGAGGCGGCTGAGGCCAATTGAAAAATTTCTTTGTGGTCGCGATTACAGGCTCGAGTGGGCGAGAGGCTGCGGTCGAGATTCTGAAAAAAACATTTGCGGGAGTGCCATCAGACTGGGTATGGCGGTGCCATGCAATCATTGCACTGACATATTTCGGTTTCTGGACAACCTTGTAACAGACTTCAAGGTTGCATTCGCACAAGGGATACGCATTTCCGTGGCAGCTTGATCTAGGTTAGACGAGGAGCTTGACACAGGTAGAGTCAGGTAGAGTCATCGGTACTTCTTATTCAGTTGGAGGACCATGTGAATGTAGACCGCGGGCAAGCCAGGATGAATGAATAACGGTTGTACGTAGCGTTTGCGCTACTACAGCCGAAGTTTGAGGCTTGGGAAGAAGGTGAATGAGGAGGAAGTTGGATGAGAGCAGTAGCGTCTGGTGCGTACCAGGAAGCATCAGAAAAAACGTTGTCCAATAGAAAAAAATCTAAGAGGGGATGAAAGCAGGCTAAATAAACCCAGGAAGAGGTGGATCTTGTTGGCTGACCTAGAAGCCAAATATTATTTGGGCCAGATCAGGTGCTTCCCAGTTTCTCCACTGAATAACCTGCTGGATAGGTCGCTTGCAGGCCACACAGCGCGTTACTTAGTGATTTTTTCAAGTGGTAGTTCCGATCGGTTTGTATCAGTCGTTCGAGTTAAGAAGCGTTTCAGCCCAGATGCCAGACGAAATCGTCGGGTCTCTGTAAGCATACCGACACACAAGACTGAAATTCGATTAGGGAATACACTTGCTTGAAGTGACCAAAACGTGTCAGAGCGAAATTTATTTGTCTGGCGGTTACCGTTGACTTCATAAAAAGTGTCACTTCCAGCTTACTTAGTTTAGTGCCTTACAGCAGTGAGTTTTTAAAACTACTGACCGTCGGCTATGCGCCACATTTGCCGGTTGTTTGTCTGCCGCCTCAGTAATGAGCACTTTTGTGTAATTTGACGTTCTGCAATTACCTGATTTGGAAATGACACAGTCCACTAAAAAAGAGCAGTCAAAATAACATTAGCAAAATAAGTTTGAAATCAGAGATCCAGGCGTGCTAAAATATTCTGATTGGGCAACCAGGGTTAGAAAGTTTAAGCCTTGAATGTCACACGGCATTTAATCATTCGCCTCTCCAGGGACGAAAACCCCCGTTGCAGCACACTGAATGCAGACACCTCATGGAAGCTTGGCTCCAAGAAACTGTTTTTGACGACGTTTTGCGAAGACAGTCCAAAATTACGGAGTGTACGCAGAGTAACAGAGGAGGAGCGATGCTTTCAAATGTGTAAGTTAAGGCTCGTAAATTTAAACATAACATAAAACCATTCGTTCCATCTAAATAACAAACGCTGCCGTTGGAAATGCAGGTTCAAAAAATATGTAGCGGACAGCGTAAGAGTCGACAACGGACGTTTTAGGATGGTGACCAACTTCACTCCGGTACTGCAAGCATTCGCTTTTGGGCTTCAGACCAGTTAACCAGAATCGTCGTGATTGATTGCATGAATGGGCGCAAAGTTGCTTCGGAGAAAACATATGGCTACCAAATCAAAACATGAATCTTGCCTTTGTTGCAGAAGGGCTTGGTAAACAATCGGTAGTTTTCAATTGGGCAACGTTTCGCTTATGACACAAGAACTTCATCAGGCCAAGTGAGCAGGTCACCAAATTGGCCAGGTTATAAGGCAGACGGAAAACCAATCAGTAAGTCCTCTTCGGATTATCACACTAACTCAGTGTTGAGTGTCAATTGACGAGTCTTGTCGGTTAGTGGGGTTGTCAAAATTTTGAATTAATGGGTTGGAAAAGTTTCAAAGTAGTTTCGATCTGCTTTTGTTCCTTAATATTCCACCTCAGGGTCCTTCCACTGGCGATTCACGGGGGATGCCGCTGGTAGGTTTTTCTCGATCTTCGTGGGCTTGTGAGCGTTGCGACAATTTATTTGGGGGGTGGGGAGGTGGGTGGGGTTAAGTAGAATCCAGCTGATGACCACTCCTGCTTCTGATAACCACGCACTAACACGTGTTAGCTCAATTGATCCAAGACCGTCCTCCACAAGCTTGCCAGTTCCACCCCCTCTATTCTGTTAACACTGTGATGTTTGGCGATTTGTACCGCCTCAGCTATCAGCCCCCATGGCGTGGACCGTAGTCCTCGCCTCAAAACCTTAACATTTTCTAGATCTATTTTGTGTCCCGTGTCCAGTGCGTGTTCCGCACTTGCCGAGTCTTTCAGTAACGTTTGATATGCATCCGCGTTTCTCGGCGGCCTGTTTATTTTTCTACTATGCTCTCCGATTCTGATGTGAAGTTCCCCGGCTGTCTGTCCTATATAGGCCTTAGTACAGTCACTACACCTGGTTCTGTTTGCCGGGAGGCGATCTTTTAGTTGCACCAGTGCAGAGCGCAGAGTGTTTCTCCTCTGGAAAGCTACGACTATGCTAGCCATGTTTAGAATTCTTCGAATGACCTTCGATGTCCCTGGTTTATACAAAGTAACGGCGGTCCCGATCCATTTCCTGTTGGGTTTTGCAATCGGTACCAACACCCCCCGCAATCGGCGCCCAATCAAGCTAGCTGAATATCCACTACCCCGAGGTTTGTTCTTTACTTCAGTTTGGGCCGCTGTCCGATCAGCTTCTTCTGTGCACAGGGCCCTTACACGCCTAAACTTTGATGAGGCAATACTGGCGAATAATTACCTTGGATGGGCAGACGAGTATTTCAAAACTGCCCCAGTGTCAATTGGATTCTCGTACACCGTGGTCTTTAGTTTCCTCCGACCTGTGTCATGCAGTCTAAAAAAGCCACTCTACCCGAGGTTGACCCTATCTCCATACTAAATTTGGTGTGCGAACTAGGTTCATTCAGATAGTTCTAAAACCCGCTAACCTCGTATCGTTTCATCAGGACGAAAGTGTCATCTACATAACGCCAGAATATCTTAGGTGGGTATGGGAACCCCGGCTAAAGCTCTTTGTTCAACTTCTTCCATAAATATGTTTGCCGAAACCGGGGAATTGGAGATCCCGTTGTTAGACCTTGTTCTTGAGTGTAAGCCACTGAGTCAAAAACGTAGTGGTTGAGATTCAGAGATGCTTTTATACCTTCCACTATTTCATCTACCGTAGGCTGTGTTCATTCTGAAAGGGTGATGTCCGCCAGTAGCAGTCTCTTGGCTATTTCTAAAGAGTCCCCTTTTGGCACATTTGTATATAACGACTTGACATGGAAACTTACAAGGATGTCATCTGGTTTATCGGTGACACCCGCAACTTTGCTGGCAAAGTCATGTGAATACTTAATGTAAGTACTACATTGCCCGGTTGGGGTTTTTAGAACACTTGCCAAGAATCTGGCTAGCTCATGCGGTGGGGAGCCTGATCCGTCTACTATCGGTCTCACCGGAACATCTGGTTCATGGATTTTTGGTAGGCAGTAAAGCCATGGTTGGATTGCACTTTTGGGGTACAATCGGTACCAATTACATAGTCCTACGTGGTTTATCACGGGCCGCTAACTTTAGCTTTGCTCCTGTTCATTATAGATGTAATATTCGCATTATCGATCTGCCGGTAAGGACCCCCCTAGGTGTTGCTCGACCTTCTGCAGATAATCACTCTTGTTCATGACAATAGTGGCCCTTGTAATCACTATGTTGTCCACCTGTTTTAGGCTGCCTCACGCTCTTCGCTCTGTTGGTGTAATATTTGGGGCTCCCGCCCGCTGGGACTTCAGGACCGTAACCACCTGCACCCGTAGCTTCTTAGCTTCCATTGGTGGAAGTTTTTGATACCCAGATTCAACGCTGGGGATTATTTCTTCCGCCCTTATCACCCTTTTGCTTACTGCAAAATTCAAGCCCTTCTCTAACAGAGAACGCTCTTCCTCACTTGGCGGTCTATTTGGTAAATCGACCACACTACAATGGCTAGCAGGTGGCTCAGGCTGAGTCACGGGCTCACTAGAAAGCTGAGTCTTAGAAAGTAACTTTTCGAACTTACGCATTTGTCTCTCTTTGCAGTGTTGTCCTTGAATGATTTTCACTTCTGTCGCTTTGGTTTGGAGTAACTGGAAGTCTATGTGAGAGTACGGTCTGAAAAACTTGGTTGATCCGACATGCGTGGTGACCGATATCAGATAAACTCCGCGTGGTCAAGTGGGTCCTCTGTTTGAGGAATGACTTGGCTGCTGAGAATGCAATTCAGGCAGAGACGAGCGACGTGTCCGGTGACTTAACCAACACACCAGCTACTACCATTTAGCCACTGCCAAGTCCAACTCTCTGCTCGAACCTGGGATTTGTACGACCCTCCCAGTTTGTTGCTTCTACACTGACTCGTTCCACCTCCGCGTGTACTGTGTTCGTAATCTAGGCAAGCTTCTAATCCCTAGAGCAACCAGTACCCTTACTTAGCCTTGTTCAATCAATTCCTGCCGTCTCATCATCTTCGGTAACCAGACACTTTTTTCTTCAGAAACAAGTTACATGCTTTTGTAATACTTATCATGCCTAACGTGTTCCACTGATTTTATCCACCTCTTTTTGTTCCAAGTTTTTGACCCCAAAAGTGGTTACCGTTGACGCCATGTGCGGTCGCTGCCGCGCTTGACAACTGTTTGACCCATCGCTGCTTGCCAACTGTGTGGTTCTCAAGAATGGCCATAAATGCACACAATTTTCAGCTGGTTCAGTTGTTTTCTTTTGCCTACGATTAACCAGTGAACTCTGACCCTTGCAATGCACCCACCTGCCACAAAGGCTTTCATCGTTAAACCTGTTGCGATATTATGAAGTCACCGGGATCGGAAGTATGGCAGCTGGATGATACCGGTGGTGTAATCTGTCCATAATTTTTTTCAGATACCACCTGCAGACTCCCACACAATTTGCAAACAGGTGTCAGGGCTGCTTACCCGGAACGTGTTCCTGACCAAAACATAACCCCCTCATGAGGCAAGCACCAAATGTTAAAGTGTTAGCGTCCTCCTACACTCTGTCCATCCTGCACACAGGTTTACTGTGTTTCTCCACGGTATTTGCATGGTGGTATGTAAGTTTGTAGTAGTTTGCATGCCTATTGTGATTTACTGTTGGCATTCCCTCAAAATGGGAACCACCGATCTTGTATAAGTTAAGTGTACGTAGCGTCTCCATAGGGGAGCCATTCTTCCTTATTTCACGAGTCCTATTCTGGTCTTTCATGCTTAAAGATATCAAACTGACCACTCTCGATCGCTCGTGCATAACAGCGTTCATCGCCTTAAGTTGACGTTGGTCAGATGCTTATTCCTCACGCGCTTTCAGGCTGGCTTTACAGGTGCATATGTTTTTCATATATCACTTCATAATAACGGTAATGACGGTTGCATCTTCTTGTGTGCGCGTTTTGTGGGTCACGAACATGATTTTGCATTGTGAATACAACATGAGCACGCCGAAAAAGCAATCGACTCCGGTTTTAGGTCCCGAAATGATAGGAAATTAAAGGAGTCGGAAGGAGATTGGGCTGTTACTGTTCTGCAAGACGAGCAATAGAGCAGGTGCATCACCGCCTGTGGACTGACAGAATTCCAGTACATAGACGTTCATTGCTTGAGCTGAGAGCCAGGTCAGCGAAACGGTTCATTCAGGTCAACCAGGCACTAAAAACTCGTTAGGTGGAGCAATTCAAGAGAGCAGTACTGGATACACATAGGAGGGATAAGAAGACAAAAAACACCTGGGGCACACGTTGGTCAGGCAATGTTGGCATTTCATTAGCTCACCGCAACTTCAGAAGCCACAACAAACCGTGCGTTTATGTGCGCGTCTGATTTGGTGGGTGAGAAGAGGAAGGGGATTTATAACTATTCATAATTTTTCAGTCATGCGGTGCCTGATTGGACCTTAAGTTCAGTAGACGTAAGAGCTTTTGTTTGAATGTAAGCCCCAATGTAAGCCTTGTGCGCAATCACAGCCTGCATCGTGCGGGCAGAAAATCACAGGCAAGTATGGTATTGAGTAAAGGAAGGTGCTGATCCTAAGCTGGCTTACAACAACAGTGTTATAGGGAACGAACGAAACAACAAACAGAAAAAAAGACTTCATGTGCCAATTGCGGAAGAGATCTGGATGTAGTTAAGCTACTTTAGATAGCAACAGACTAGCGGGCAAAACATTTTCGCGGGATGAGCTAATTTGTAATGCATGAGCACTCACGAATCAGATCAGAGAAATGGTGGGCAAAACTGGAAAGGGCTGGTGACGAAAGGTCGGCACAAACACGAGGGCACACGAAAACTTGATGTTTTGGGATGCGTTCTGAATACCAAATTCTAGGAAGTTATTGCCCTCTGTTATGGAGGCATCTTGGTGCAGCAAGGTAACAAGGAATGTCCGGTTAGATTTAAGCTATCCTAGCTGCGGTTGATCAGGGCCGAATATCAGACAAGTGGCGCGCCACTTAAGCAACCCGGGTTCTGGGCGTAGATATCCATCAAAGTAAGGCTGAATACCTGAGAGCGCGTTAAACGCCAAGAGTCTATCTGATGGTGCGAAATAGACGAAATTTTTGTATGGCTACACAACCCAATAAGCACACACGAATAACATTCAGGTACGCCTCCGCTTGGCTTGGTAATTCACACCATTGATCCTTCATCATTTAGCCATAGTGAACACGCTCTGAAAATATCCATCCTATCCCAATCGCCCCAATGGGCAATTTGATTTCCGCGGGCTGCCATTTCTAGCGACTGTTTGCTGATTGCTGTTTTCATGGCCCGGCTTCTCGCCGACCGGAGAAAACATCTGGTATCAGGAGTCCTCTTTAAATGAACAAGCCGCAATTGTGGCTGCTTGATAAAGCTGTAGCAGTCTTCGTCAAAGTTGGGGTTGCGCCGCACTTTGTCAACCAAACTCAACACAGACTCCTCCCTACTGCTCCCAAGATCAGACATACAATAAATAAATAGATAACATATAATGAAATTCCTAAGCTATCGCCGCTAGCGGTCAAAACTAGCGCCTATGGACTTTCTTGACATGCACCAATCGTTTATTGAAGCTGATAACAATGCTTTGGGGACTGGCGACCCTTTCTCCTCTGTTCACTTTCGATCCTAACTTATGATACTGTCCAACTTGCGTACCAAATTCCAGATAAACCAGTCTAGCATCTCGAAAAATCTTTTCCCAACGGTCATTAGGTGTTTGATGTCCCTTATTATATCAACTGCGCGCATACCTGTACCGGGTTGTTCCATGCCTTTTCTACTATTAGCAATTTTACCAGTACCTAGATGTTGGGTTACTAAACACGAATCTGCCTATTTCCAGTCCATTTTGGTCGCTTGATATCTTTACGTTCACGGTAATAAACTTGAAGTTATTTTTTCAATGGACCTCATGCTATCTGCTAACTCAGCAAACTCAACAAACTTTGCTGATCTCAAAGCCATTCTCTTCGATTCCCAAGATCCGATCTTCGGCAGAACCTGCTTCAAACATCCTGTATGGCACTTATCCAGTCCACCTGGTCTGTGCTTTATATCTAGAGGGATCTACAACAGAACCTAAGATGCCTGCAACCCTACACCGGCTTTGTTCTACCTCCACGGACTCCCCTGGCTGACCCAAAATACAGCCTCACACAAAATTGCACATCCCTAGTCCGATTACCCCAACGACGACGGCCGTTACGGGGCTGTTCAGAAACGGAAGTATGTCAGTGCAGTAATGGCACTGCACCGCCAAACCCAGTCTGATGGCATACAAGCAACTATTCACTTCCCGTTTTCGACTGTGCCCTCTTCCACAGTGGCTCTCCTACCTGAAACTACGGACAAAAATTACCTTGCCGCAGCCGCCTCTGCAAAGAGTTTGTTCTAAACTGCTGCACCTTTTGTCCGGAGTTAACCACTCAGGTGAACTTTCAGTACGTGCCCTCCACAAAAACAGTCATTCTCTTAACAGCTTGCGTTCCACCCAGTGCGTAAGCACTAGCTCGTTGTCCCGACTCCCGACTCCGCTCCAAAAGAGACACCAGTGAGTCTATGCAGTTTCACTGTACACTGAGATTCTGAGGTTCCAGCCACCATTTATTCGTATTACGGACTCCTCCACCTCACCATGCCCATTTACCCTTTCCGTGACCCTAGTCATAAGCCCAACTGCCCAAGGCCATAGAGCTTTGGCAATGGTTTTCAATGTTAGTTCAAATTGACCAGCCGGATCACTGTAACACTGCTGTTTCACCACATCCGTTATTCTGGCTCCTCAGTTTCTGCAAGTTGCAGTTTTCTTATAGCGTGCCAGGCAGGATGCCTCAGTTTTACCTTCCCCCGTTTTGTTACTGCCCGGCGTCTTCTGACTGTAACTGTCTGATCGTGAGTTGGCTTGATATGTTCCCCTTGGGAAAGGGAAAACCCTTACAATTGCGTTTCTCTGCCCTAGGCGTCCACCGCATTTAGATCATGCCAGTTTAGGCATGACTGCATCTTTCTCGGATGATGCCCAAGATTTGTGTGACTGCTCTTTTTACGTGAATTCCTGGGTTGCCATAAATCTCATCAGCCATGCTTTTATTCTGTCTTCCATCATGCTCACGCTTGATGGTGCGACACCCGCCAGCTAGGAATAAACCTCATTATTATTATTATTGATATAGCCAGTCCTCAGTTTAGTAGTATACAGACAGAATGATGTGATGTAAATATCGTGACAAATCCCGTGCTGCTTGAAATGCACACAATTTGCACCTGCGCAGTTGGAGCTTGCGATATGAGAAAACGTTCTGCTTGCCTTTGCAACTTGTGTTTGGACTTGGCAAAGTGCTGAATTGCGCGTGTCAAAGATTATGGTCTCCGATCTAGATGATTTAATTGGGAGTCTCGTATTTCGGTTTCAAAGCTTCCCGAGGCGGGAGCCGAATTTGGTTGAGAGAACCTCAATGCCAGGAAGCACTTATTGCCGGATTTGATTTATTTTGGGTAGCGCGAAGTTACGCATTTGTCAGAAAATAAGTATAGCTGAGCGAATTTTGCATCTTGTGCCAGGGAAGCTGGTTTAGCTTGAAACACTGCACTGGAGAGATTCGCGTATTGCTCACTAATACGTAGGGCTAAGGCTTTTACCCAAGCTTTTTGGATATGGTTTGTTCATGCACTTAAGCGGCTTTCCTTCAGCTGAAAGGCACGAGAAATGTATGGCGTTGTTGATAATTGTACCTTGTTCAGGCTATGTATTATTGAGATCACCTATGAAGCCCGCGCCGGCCAAACCTTCTTCTGGCAACTTGTAACAAATTTCTGGCCCCTTCGGTGGTGACGAAAGCGTGGGGGAATTAGTGACCTCCGAACCCGTTCTATACTCAGCAGATCTGAGGTCAAAACCCGCCTCCCTTGCAAATCGCAACAATAGTATCAATAATGTTTTCTGCGCAAGTAAAACGCCGTTTCCGGAAATAGGTTAGATACAGCGAACTAAGGACAGGCCATCAGAGTGGGTACGGCAGCTGCCGTACTATCATCGTGACACCACACTTTAGTTACTGCGCATGGACATCCTGGGTGGATCGGTTGGAATTATTAGAGTGGTCAGGATCGACCAAGGAATTATGAGGGAACGAGGGAAGTATGTGTCGGGAATATTTTGGGATAGGTTGAGAGAGCGGCGCGGGTGAATAACGATAATAATGTTTATTCCCAACTTGCGGGTGGCATGCCGTCAGGCACCGAG
Source organism: Opisthorchis felineus (assembly GCA_004794785.1). Taxonomy (NCBI): domain Eukaryota; kingdom Metazoa; phylum Platyhelminthes; class Trematoda; order Opisthorchiida; family Opisthorchiidae; genus Opisthorchis; species Opisthorchis felineus. The sequence goes on along the minus strand of SJOL01008870.1, from coordinate 1,049,957 downwards.
GCAGCCAGAGTTAGATTGGCGACTGAAAAGTTGAAAAGCATAAAGAGGTTACGCCGGTAAAGCCATAGTTGGTTGCGTGGTCGACCATAAAGCTTAATATAGAAAACAGAAGTGTAAAATGTGAGTGGACGGAGCCCAACGCCGTGGTTTGAGTGTAGATGCCTTTGTATCTAGTTTTTGAGGACAGGCGATTGGCCGACTGGCGGTTAAGGCGGTGGGCCTATCACGTAGCGGATGGTGCCAGGGCATGAGAGAGTGCAAGAAGCAAATGCAAGCAGCCATCAATACTGTTCAGGAGCTCTTATTCAGAAGGTGGGCGAGGGATCAAGGGAGAAAGCCAAGTTATCGGTTGGAGGCTGAGACGAACAGTAGCATAAAAAGCGTGAGATCCGGACCGCTTAGGATCCTACAGGACAGCTGGTTCTATCAAAATATATACAGCTTTTGTTTAGCAGGTACCGGGCAGTAGAATAGAAAGATGAGGACAGTAGCTATCTTGTTGGTAACTGGTACTATGAATAAATGGGTTGATAAACATCATACATCACCTAGAGCTCACAATCAACGCTAACGCAATCGGTAGACGAAAAATTCATAGTGAACAGCGCGAATTTCTCGAAGCAATACTAATTAGTTATCAGATAATATACAAGCGTACTGGCACGGGCAGTCAAACAGCGCAGGTAAGCGGTAAAGAGGGATATAGGTGCGGAGATGAGTATATTTGGAAGCGTTTCCAGTTCAACGGTGGAAAATAAACTATCTAAAATACTGGTAACGAGTGAATTCGGCACAAACTGAATATGCATACAATCTTGCTGACAGCTTGACAAAGTAGCACGTGCGGCGCGTCAAATCAAAACACGCACTTAGGCCCGTATAAAACAAAACCCCATCATACGCTATCAGGTAAGTTGCAATACAAAGGTAGTACTAGAATGCGGCTGCAGGGGAGGTTGGGTTCATGCAGTAAATACCGAGGTTGTCCGCCATCCGAGGGCCCGACTTCCATCCACGGGTGAATCACTGTTCCGTTGGAGAGGCATTCGAAAGCGTGTGGAGACGGATGGGTCAAAAATACCAACATCAGTAGCTGTAGGGTAAGCAGACCCTAATCGGCAGCATAAACCTAGCAGACGAGCAACATGGGAACACAATGGCTCCGTAATAAACAACCACAAATCAAACTATCATGACTAGTCAAAACAATGAGGGACAATAACCACAGGTTGCTGTTGATTCAGAGGAGGACTCAAAAAAGGGTGAAGAGATAAAAGTTCTTTCGGTATTACAAGCTGCGCCGAGAGAGGTACAGAACCAAATCTGAAAGTTGGATTATTATAGCAAATTTAGGGGTTTAAGGCATACAATGACTAGAGACTGGTGAAAGATATGACGTACGTGGTGGTGTTTGATGCGTGAACCGTGGAACGTGGGGTGATATCAGTGTGGCACGCTCACGACCCAGGGAGAATATAATAGACTGGGTAGAACAAATCGTACTCAGGACGTCACAACACTTGCATCTAGTCTTTGCTGAATTGAACGCAGTTGAACACTTGGTATTTTGCTGCAATTGATGTTTCTGATTCACAGAATGATTTTTCGGGATATATGCCATAGCCCGGACAGGGACATGGGACAGACACTTGACGATGTATCTTTCTTTTTTAATCTTCCGCATATGAAAAGCCGTCTGAGAGCTAAGGCACTCTGAACATACCATGCCAAAGTAGGGAAGCCGACATATGTGTACGCCTGGATGCTACGCATCAGAGTGAACTCCCTGCCGGACATATTCAACCGCCACATGGGTTTATTGTCTCCAAGCATGTTACTGAATCTGTGGGGTGGAAAACTATTAGGCAGTTTTTCCCGGCTCATGCAGTAAAGAGCTACAGCTGCTAGATATTTTATCTCATCGGAAGGAAAACCAGGCCGGTGATGAGACATGATCAGATAGAGTAGGAATGAACATGCAACCTCGGTGTAACGAGCAAACGATATCTTCGAGTGATGCGTAATACCAGAACCTCCGGGAAGGCAAAACAAAGTCGGAGCTGGCACTTTTTGCAGAAGTGGGCTCGGACCATTCGTGTCGGTGGCCGATGTGGTACCTTAGAATGGAGCTGAGCATAGGTAGAGTGTAAGAACCGGGGCGCCCTCTGAGTCAACGTGGAGAATTTGGCGGGCGGTGGATCGTCCATAAGTTTGACATTTGAAATTCCCCACGATTCTTGTCCTTATTTGTAACCCCCGCTCCAGTTGTGTTTAGTGCGTCTATATGAACTAACGTTTGTTTGTCCTTACCACTTCACCCATTTGGCCTTGAGGTCATCCAGCCATTTGTGGCCGACCTTACGCACGTGTGAGTGTCTCACGCGGGAGCCTGTTTGCTCATTCGGTTCGTACTTTTGTAGTCCAAGTGGACCATTTGTTGTTGACGAGTATCTACTGTCGAGGTTTGTACATTTTGTGAATGGATGTCTTATGTTAATAGCACCGTATAGAAACCCAGCTCCGACTTTGTTTTGCCTTCCCGGGGGTTCTGTTATTACGCGTCACTCGAAGATACCGTTTGCTCGTTACACTCGGTTTAAACCAGGTCAAAGGGGCAGATCTGGAAACATGCAGATCATAAGGTGGTGGGATAACAAGGAAGACAGCTGGATCAAGCACCTAATTTGTACGACATGGAAGAGTCAAAAGGCAACCGAAATTTTACCGACCACTATGCATCGTAATGCCGTGTATTTTTTGGGCGTATAAGAGGATCCATTCCTGTTTTTGGCGCATATGGATGACTGTGTATGAATGTACCGGGAAGCGAGGAGAAAAGTATATTTTAATTTGATCCACTGAGGTTAGACGTAGAAGGGTGAAATGGCCTTGTGCAAAGAAACGGATCTAGAAAAGCACTACACCGGAAAGTTAAATCTGGTGGTTTTAGCTAGTCAACGATAACAGTTGAAGGAAGGGAAAAGGACGGAGCACACGGTAAACCTTGTACTCCACTGATAGAGAAGATCAAAGGGTAAAGGAGTATCAGTTAGGGCGGCAGCACCACAGTTAAAAAGTTATCTACGAACAGAAAAGAGCTTTAATATGTTTTCGACAAATACACTCATTTGCAAATCAATTTGGTTTTCACGGGAGACTCAAGTGAGTCTCTCGTTTATGATGTTCTTTAATATGTGTTATTTCGAAGCTGTTTGGGGGAGTAATCGAGGGGAGAGGGTAGTAGAGGTGAAGTGAGAACTTATTTAGGCCGTTTCGGGAAGGAGGCCCACCGAGGTGTTTTTGGCATTTGTAAATGGGGCGGAAATTTCATTTGGATCAAGCCCCTTCCACAAAAGTCTTTTAGTGCAGTCAACGGTGTGGGGTTGCAAGATTTAGCTGAAGACGTCTAAGGCAAATGGTCCAAATTCTGAGACTGAGTCCACAATGGTGTGCGAGGGGCTATATTGCGGGATTAACATTTTGGTGAACGACCGCTGACAGTTTTAGCCGCCGGTAAGCTACTTTGAGTATAAGTGGAAGAGAATGTAGGATAATGTCCTACGATTTTTTGCATGCGATGTTCAAACCGAGATTCGCATTCAGAAGTTCGAGGGAGCACAATTTTAAGAGCAGAACGTTCTTCTCTGGGCGATCTGAAACTGGACATTATGAGAAAAGCTAAATGTGTAATAGTATCTGAGGTTTAGGTATACGACCCTGTTAGACTTAGTGACAGGTCCCCCATAAGGCTGAAAGCAGCATTAGGAGGGGAGCAGCGGCTGGAGGTTGTTTGGGGTTCGTCGGAAGTGAGGCTTAGTCCAGGGGGAATTGATCAGCAGGTCAGAGGGTCAACGTCTAGTTGGATCTAATGAAAGACGAGAATTTTGGAGAGAGTGCACACGTAGGTGCACACGCCTACAAGGAGGAAGGAATTACCATGGGTCACAGGATCTATTATGTTACTGATATAGAGCAGTAGGAGAATGGGACCAGACAAGCCCCCTTGAATAGCCCCATCAGTGATCGATAATGAGAACGACTGTTCGTCGGCAGCTTGTTTTAATTGATTCCAGTTAAACAGGCGGAAGATAAGCCACCAAAACGGAAATCCGGTGATGCCAGCAGGAATGAGTTTCTTTGGCAGGGATGCAAAAGGGACTTTGTCAAAAGCTCTTCGGATGCCCAAGTAGAATACAGTCTCAGTGTCCAGCAACGCAGGCCATGGCAGAGTTGTCAAAGAAGGGAATTTGGCGGCCAGTGGCTAAGCTTAGGGTCGATAATTCGTACCATCAGGCATTTGTGGCAGTCGTGATTCCGGGGAACCTGGCTTGGAAGGGCTGTGACCAGACGCTCTGGGGTTCTTAGTAGAGCAGTGGTACAGCGGATTCCCCTGGTTCTAGGCGGTTAATCTGGATCAAGATTTGGAATGAGGGTGGGTTACAGAGTGCTTTCATTAGGGGAAGATTCCGGAGGTAAGGAAGTGGGTAAAAGTGTCAGGACAAAGCTTGGCACATCTTGCTCAAAATTTCCTAGGGCTTGAGATGGAAGGCCATCAGCAACCAGCACGACAGTATCCTTAATGGTTTGAATAAGAGTGGAAACCTCAGCTACAGAGATGTAATGTTTCTAAGTGGCGGATGGCTATTCTGAGTGTGATCAGCCGTGGAATGTTCTGTTGAGTTTGTGAATTGAATTTTATTCTGAGGGGGCGGTTAGCATCCAGAATAATGTAGCTTCAGATTTTTGACCCCGCTGACATGATTATTGATTGGCTAGCAACAGAATAATGCAGGGAAGTAATTGAGTGGTTGTCGGGAGTGCAGCGTTCAAGGAATAGGCCACATGAAATGCATGAGTTCTCATTAATATACGAATTCTATAGGGCTTATGGGCCACATGAAATCATCTTCGTCTCTTTCCTCTAGCTGGCGCTCTGCAGCGATAGTCGTAGTAGCCATACATTTACTGACGACTAACCATTAGCTCCTCCTTGAACCCGAAAATACGGACACCCACAGACTTCCGGGACACATTGTGCTGGGATTCTGTGCTTCGATCTAAGTCAACATCACAAGACACTCTCTTTACGGACCATTTAGCAAGCACACCGTTGCGATCTCTGGACGGGCCTGCGGTGGACTCACCTTTAAGACAAGCCTGAAGGGCATCACTGCACAGTGGGCAAGGTTCACCACCACAGCAGCCGATGTGATATGATACGAGATCCGTTGCATACCGACGGTCACTAGTCGGCCTGCCACCGAGCACACAAAGCCCAAGTCTGTTTTCCGACCTGGGTTGAGGTGAGTATCCTCGACCACTGACGGCAGGCCGCCAGTTACAGGCGTCGAGCCTTGACGCAGCGGGATTTGCCCCTGAACGCTCAATTGCTCTATAATGGCTGTGGCCCTTCCGGGTTCCAGCCACTGAAGCCAATCTACCACTCGGTTCAGTTGTTTACGCAGGCCGTCCAATCCTGTCGGCGGTAAATTGGCGACAAGTCTAAGAGCTTTAAGGTGGGTTGTGATCCGATAGCAGCCGTTGGTAGATTGGGAAGCAACCCAAGAGAAAATATCCAATGAATAGTTCTTACTGCTTGGAGCCGACTGATCTCTAAATGCACAGAACAAATGGATGCAGGGGAGCCACATCGCATGGTAGAAGTGGCATATGCATTCCCCAGCACAGGCGTCAACCGTCTGGGAGCACCTGGGTGTTTGCACCACAAAATATAATTTAGTTAACGTAGGTCGAACTCACCTTTTTTGTTCCAACTCTATGATAGTTCAGCCTTGGCGGTCGCGACCATAAGTGCCTCAAAACAGGAGAACCTGCATACGTAGTCATTTGACAGGCCACGTTCAAAACGTAGCTGTAGTCCTCCAGGATTTTCCGTTGGTCACAGTGATACGGCGTACGCGTCTCAAATTCCCGCATGAGCCACTCGGCGCGTCGGGACACCTTTTGTTTGGCGTGCTCCAGAGTGTCAGTGTGGTGCGTCCGGTACTTAAGGCGACCATTGGCACTCTCCGGACGCTTGTTGGTCACATTACCAAAGTGAACCATCCCCGATTGTACGCGTACAGCGTATTTTCGGGTGATGTACGACCAGCGGGCCGTAAGAAAAGTGACGAATCGCGGGACCGTGTCGCGCAGTATTTGCAGATCTTGCCGGAATCGGTGCGCTACTGTTAAAATAAACAAAAAGCCTACTGTACAGCATTGTCCAAGCGGGCCATATGGAGGAATATATGCCGGCTTTTCGCAGTGTGTCTGTGACCAATAATACATTAACGTTATATAATGGCTTTTTTAATATGAAAGTAGCTCACCATGACGCCGCAGGCGAACACGACTCCTGCAGCCCGCATTTGTGCCGGCAAATTGTCCATAACGAAAGTTTTCACTTGATACTGCGCCCCTATCATTTTCCTGAATAGGCCGAACAGTTTACGCATGGGGGCAGACCGTTTCAGTTTCCACGAAGGATATAAAACCGGACCCCCGGTGCCAATGCCACCCATGATCAAGAAGGTATACAGCTTGTATCTACAAACCGGATATCAGATGCCTTAAAAAACTTTACTAAAAACGGTTTTTCGCGTGCGTTCTGTCGACATTCATTACAACTGGAAAGCGTTGAAAAAACGCTATCTGCTGCCATCTGGAGAAGAATATGTGGCTGCAGTGACCCCTGACTGCAGCACAAGCACGCGTCTGGTCTCCCAAACTTTCGACAGGATGGAGGCATATCATCTGCCACGATAAAACCCAAATATGCGACACCTAGTCAACACAGCTAGTCGAAAACTCCGGCGGTTATTGTATATGTCCCGAGAGTTAAGGATGTTGCCGAATTCATTGGCCACAAACCACCGCACTCCACACGATGGCGTTCCGTACATCAGCAGGGACCTGCAGATGCCAAGCGCCTCTTCGTTTGGCCGTCGATTTAGCGGAAGCCGATGGTACAAAAAATTAGAAACCATATGGTTGCGTTAATAAGAGTTGGCTGGGAGATGGTTCCCCTGTCTCCTTAGACAAAGCCGCACTAAACAGCCAGTGCTTCGCATACGCTTGGCTCACTAGCTTCTTCGGAGTCCTCGACTTTCCGTATGTCTTGCAGGCCGCCTGCTTCATTTGTATGACACCAATTCGTAACGCAAAACAGCGTTGGTGCTACGATTATTGGATGAACGCACAAATACCACATAATTATCCTTCATGTATTCATTTAACATCTCAAAACCCCGTGAAGGATGAGAAGGATACGGCACAGCAAGTTCAAAGTCGAATGCGCGCCCAACATTTAGAAAGGAAATTAAAACAAATCGAAAAAATGACAGCAGATTAAAGTGATTTTCACTCTGAACACATAAGCGATAAAATGCGACATTTTCGCGTAAAATGTTTCATTCCACTTGCAAAGGTTTTGCTTCCAAGTCGCGGCTACTTCTGTTGTGCGGCTGGTACCATCTTTGAAATTACGCATGCCCCGTTGTATGAGAAGCACAGAACCACCTGCACCTTCGAAACGGTGAAGGACACACGTACGTCTACTGACTTCACTTAAGTTCCATTTCATGGGGGCTCCTTTGTTTTATTGATTGAGCCTGTACCTTTGGCCGCGGAATTCAACCATCTGCTCCAGCAGCGTCGGAGCCGCTCCCGATGCGGGTGGTTTATCGATGCACCTCGCTGTGATGAGCAATACGTTGAATTCCATCATGTTACTACTAAGAAACGGATTGGATTCAGCACAAAATGTGAGTAAAGTCCCGTGAAAACCGGATTCTGCTCTTGTTGCGTGCTGTTCCCTAATTCCTGAGTTGATGATATGTATGGAAAGTCTTACTGGCGTTCGTGCATACCGTTTGCATAAGTTAACCCGGAGTTTGAGGGATTTTTGCGTCTTGGAGGAACTTTAATTCGCATTGGTTTAATGTCTTTAAGGCTAATAGGCGTAAACCCGTAGAATTCAGTACAAACTTGAAGTAGATTTCCTTCGTCGACAGGTCGAATAAACATGGTTGCTGCTGTTTACCTACGGTTCAAGTATTGTTCGGCTTCAGCCATACATCCATGCTGTTTTGTCGAGAATTCGCCATCGACCACTTGTGGTGCACATGACTTTTATGTGCTCCCTTTCCGGCACGGAATGCAGACCATGTTCTACGTGTAATCTGCGTGTACCTTTTGATGGGGATTCTGCCGTGTCGCCCTCTTATCCTGCTTTAACGCGGTTCTGTGTGAATAGGGTGAATAAAGTACAAACAGCTTGTATCAGCGATCATGATAGTGATTACCCTAGTTGGCCCGCGCTGTATCCACAGTGCCATTTTATTCACCATCATCCTGCTAGTCCAGTGGTAGGACTGTACAAAGGCAGCGAACTTATAGGTTATTAATGCAATCGATCTTTGAAAGTGACGTACTGCACTGGTTGTGAGTGATACTGCGCGGATGTATTATTCATTCGCCCGAAGCTCCTGTAGTTGCTACTGATCAGAAGTACGGACAGGATGCCGGGATTCAATGCTATACTCCGTAATGTATCTAGGATACAACACTCGTTTGGCCGCTGTTTGCGACTAGATGCCAGCAGACAGCTATCTGGCGTCGCCTAAATTCATGAACCGTTTGGTTTATTTCTTTTTCAGTGAACGATATAAGCTGGTGAAGTTCCGGAAGTGTATGGTCAGCTTGCACAAAGTCGGAGACGAGTCGTAGGACAGCAGTCTTGCTACGATAAAGTCCAACGTCATGCATCATCAGTCACGACTGGATTCCTAGCCGCACGTAACTAGATACGTAATTTTGGCGTAGTATAGTGTTCTCGTTCTTGTTATTTTGCCGCAGTACAACTGAACGTTAAGCGGTGACACGTGGCTGTCGTGGCGGAACACACTGTCTAGTTCTAGTGGATCCATCTTGGCTGAAGGTGTAACTCGATATCCCTTAAACGTCAAAAAGGAATCTTGGAGATATATAGTGTTCAGTAGGATTCCTACAGCTCTAAAAGAACGTCAGTAAGTGGTAAATAAATCTTTTGGCTCTAGAACCCTTTCAGTGCGTGATAAACACTCGAGCACTTCTGAGGCTGACGGGGGTTCGATATTCATCATCATCATTGTCAGCTATAAGAACCGCGTACTTGTCGTACAGTGGTTGTAGCTGCCACAGTTTCGTTCACCGATGATTTGGGGAGGTGGGGTAGGTAGCTGCGCATTGGAGACGGGAGCTGGTAAATTGGTGCGTAAATACAACACCATCAGTGGACTGTTAAGTGTGGGTTGGGGAGGGAGCTATGCACTGAAGGCAATAGCTTGGATGCACGAGCGCCATTGAGGGCGCTCGTCCGACAATGTCTCCAACCATTGATGTGGCCCGTCTCGGGGTCCCCATCCAGGAAGACGGTAGTAACCAGCGCGGCTGAGTTTGCTGGTAATGGCTTTTATACTTCGCTGCAAAGTCATTGTTTGACCGCCTCTGGCTCGTTTCCACCCTTCACGTGGTTGTGCAAAAAAAATCATTTCAAGGAAGTCGGTCGACTGGCTTACGTAGCACGTGTCCAAGCCAGCGCAACCTATGCAGTGTGGTCAGTTCATCTATCGAGGGTGAGTTATTTCTTCTGATACCATTCGACGTACTTCAGCATTGCTTATCCGATGTTCCCACCAGACTCGGGCAATGCTCCGAAGGCATCGATGGTCGAACACTGAAAGTCTTTTGACGCCCTCGGCGCGCAGCGGCCAGGTTCTGATCCGTATAGTAATGTGGAGCGCACCGCAGCATTGTCAACTCGACCCTTGTCGGATAAGCTGATGTCACGCCTACGCCACGGGTAACGCAGGTTCACAAAAGCTGCTCTGGCCTTCCCAAACCGGATGGAAATATCATCTTTCGCGAGACCACCGGGACTAATACAGCTTCCCAGATAAACAAATTTGTCTACTGCCTCAATCGGTTCATCCGCAAGCATGAGGCTAGGGTTCGAGCCCATCCAGTCTTGCAGTAGCACCTTACACTTTGCAGGTGTGAAGCGCATGCCTTACCGTGAGCCGGAATCATTCAGCTTATTTAATATTGTTTGCATCACAACGGGGTCAGATCCAAGAAGAGCTATGCCGTCTGCGTACTCGATATCTGTGGGCGGATGCCCCGGGAGCACTTTGACCCCACAGGCATTAGAGGCTGGTAGTGAGTCTTCCATGATCGTATCAGTGACGAGGTTGAAGAGGAAAAGTGAAAGAGGACAACCTTGCCTGACGCCACTCGATCTGGTGAAACCAGAAGAGGGCTTCCCGTAGACCTTTACACGGCCGCGGGAGTTGGCGTACAGAGCTTCAAGGAGGGTCAGGAATTTATGGGGGACACCTTTGCTACACAGACTGCCATTGTGCTTGACGGTCCACAGAGTCAAAGGCAGCTTTCAGATCAAGAAACAACCATTGTTGGTTGCTGGAAGCAGTGTCGCTGCTCCAGAATTTGTCGGAGGGTGAAGGTATGACCGATGCATCCTCTTGCAGGACGGAACCCAGCTTTGTTTTCACGGATCTGCCTCTCCTTGTGTTCGGTCAACCTTCGAAGGATAAGGCCAGAGAGCACCTTCGGTGCCACAGCTAACAGGCTGATGCCACGGTGGTATTCACACAGCGTCCGCGTACCCTTTTTGAAGATAGGGATAACTGTCGACATGCCCCATTCTGCAGGCACCTTCTCTTCGTTCCATATCGCACCAATAAGCCTTGTCAGATGGGTCACCAGGGGTTCTCCGCCTTCTTTGAAGAGGGTTGGATAGAGACCGTCCGGTCTTGGTGCCTTCTCACGTTTTAGTACAGATATTTCGTACCTTATTTCTTCCGACGGGTGATCAAGGTTTACATCCCATTCGCCCGTATGCATTATCTCCACAGGCTGTGTTGCAGGAGGCCAGGAACTGTTTTTCCAAGTGTTCGGCCCATCTTTCCAGTCGACGTTTTTGCGGGTGAATTAATGAGCCATCTTCTTCACCTATCCTTTCGCTGACCGTTGCTTGCCTAGGGCCAGTCGATCGTATCAGTTGATATGGGGCACGGCTGTTTCCCGTAGCAAAAGCCTTCTCCATCTCTCGAGCTTTCGATGTCCATCAGAGCTCTCGGTCTTTTCTTAGACTCTTCACTATTTGGCGTTTGAGGGATTTGCGTGCGCCGTCGTACTCGTTGCCTGCTGGTATGGCTTTCCTGGCATTAATCATGGATAACGATCTCGACGACATCCAGTGGTCTTGTGGTCGAATCGTAGAAGTCGGACAGACAGCACTGAACGCCGCTAACGTAGCTCCTTTCATATTTTGCCACGCTTCATCCACATGCTCACTGCCACCACAGTATTGGTTTACCGTGGATAGTTGTTGGGCTAGCTCAGATCGATACTGTTGAGCTGTGGTAGTTCTTCGAAGATAGTGGATTGGCGTGCTTCTTGGTAATTTGCGAGGACCTGAAGGGAAGCGAACTGTCAGGCGTGCACGCACCATGGCGTGATCGGAATCAAGTGGTGTGCCCCAGAAGGAACGGCAGTCTTGAATTGTGGCTCTTCACCGGTGGCTGATAGCCACGTGGTCCAACTGGGTCCACGGTTGATTTGCAGTTGGTGACCGCCAGGTTACTCAATGCGAACGTTTATGTTGAAAGTTCGTACTTGCCAGAAACAGTTCATGGTCAGCACACAACTGAAGGGGTTGATCTCCGTTGTCTGTGCGGCGAGCATCGACTCCGAATCAACCGCCCAAATGTGATTCCAAGGAGCTCAGACGACCTACCTCATATCGTCTGCAAGGATCACAATGTCAGTGCTTTTTGCTTGACGAATGAGCCCGGATAGCTCTCGATAGAAAGTATCCTTCTCAGCATCAGAACTACAGTCCGTTGGGGCATAAGCCGACACTACATACAGGCACCGCTTTTTATGCCGAGAGGCATTGAGCTTGATTGAACTGGAAAACCGGACGGCGCAAAGACGCCTGTTCACTGAGATCCAATCCAGCAAAGCGCGTTCAGCTCTGGGGCTGAGTGCGACTCCCACGCCATATATTCCACGAGTCATCACTTCTGGGTCACCGGATACACGGAGGGAGAAATGTGAAAGAGCTGAGTTCATCCTTGCTGTTCTGAGATGCATAACCACGCTTAGGTCTTGTATGCGTGTTTCGGAGACACAACGTACATCAATTTTAAGGGACTATAAAGTATCAGCAAGCATTACCTGTTTGCCAATTTGACATAGAGTACAGACGTTACAAGCTCCCATACAGAAAGAATTTCGTGGACCTAGAAGGGTGTTATTCTGTTTACTGTTAATAGGCAGCGAGGAGCATAAGGCCCTTCGGTCAGATAGCTGGTAGCCAAGTGACCCAGTGACTTTTGCTTGTGTGGTGGGTAGGGACATCGGTGAACACCGAACTGCGCGGGCAAAAGATACTTCTCAGTTGCCCAGGCCGAGGAAGGGGGTTTGGTTGAGGTACCTCACCTTGAGCCTTTGACTCAAAAGTGTGACCCACAAGACAGTGGGAGGATGTAGAATTTTGTTCGGGGACCCTGTCCCTAGCCTCTGACTCAAGAGTCTGGACCGCGAGACAGCGGTTGTTAGGGTTTTCTTGGGGGACCCTTCCCGGAGCCAATGACTCAATAGTCTGACCTACTTGGCTGCAGGGGGCCGGCCTGGCCCGGGGGCGCAGGGAGTAGGGCATTACTGTCTCACTCGTGATGCGGCTGCTTCAAGCAGGTGCCTTTTGAGCAGCACCGGGCTCTTTGGTTTTAAAAGTATTTCGACCGTATTGAGTAATGCTCCGGCGGTCACGGTCAACCGTTGGGCGATCGGAGTGTGCGG
>SJOL01008870.1:1023722-1034258 GCA_004794785.1 Opisthorchis felineus | reverse complement strand
TTCCAAATTTCTATCTCTTATGAGGGCACTGTATGCGAACTCCTGTGGGCGCGTACGAGTATACGGGAAGCTTCCGCCTGAGTTCACCACGTCCAGTGATGTAAGACGAGGTTGTCCTCTTTCGCCTTTCCTCTTCACCTTTGTTATTGATATGCTGCTTGAAATCTCTCTGCCTGCCTCTGAAACCTCGGGAGTCGAAATACTCCTGGGACGTTCCCTCACAGACATTGAGTATGCAGACGATATTGCTCTCCTTGGTTCAGATCCTTCCCAAATGCAAACGATTTTAAATAACCTAAATAACTCTGCCGAACGGTTTGGCATGTGCTTCACACCTGCAAAGTGTAAAGTGCTGCTACAAGACTGGGTGGGATCAAACCCACACCTCATGCTTGCAGGTGAGCCAATCGACGTGGTAGATAAATTTATTTACCTGAGCAGCTGTATAAGTTCCAGTGGACTGACTGGAGATGAGATTATTTCTCGAATCGGAAAGGCCAGGGCAGCTTTTGTCAACCTCCGACACCTATGGCGCCGGCGCGACGTGAGTTTGTCTGTCAAGGGAAGAGTTTACACTGCGGTGGTGCGATCTATACTGCTTTATGGATCAGAGACGTGGCCCATACGTGCAGAGGACATACGGAAGATGTCAGTGTTTGATCATTGGTGTCTGCGAAGCATTGGTCAGGTCTGGTGGGAACGTCGGATTAGCAATGTTGAGATACGTCAGATGGTTTTAGGAAGAAGCTACTCTCCCGCGATAGATGAATTACTCACGCTTTATAGGTTACGCTGGTTAGGACATGTACTCTGCATGCCAGAAGTCCGTCCCCCTCGCAGAGCTCTTTTCGCCCAGCCCTGTGCTGAGTGGAAGCGACCGAGAGGTGGGCAGTGTATGGCCTGGCAATGAAGTACGAAAACACTAACCTGTAAACTTAGTCCAACTTAGTTGAGTTGAATCACACTCCTGTCGCAAAGGACAGGACGACTCGTAGCACATTTACTCGTAGTACGGGGTCTCGCTGCTCTTCGTGTGACTGCTCCCCTTTGGCCTTCCTGTCATGGTTGCACCTTGTGGAACGAAGTTCCAGCCAATGTAGCCCGCGGGATCATTGCAGCACTCAAGCCCGACCACCACGTCAAGGTGGCAGCTTTAGGTCGGGGGTTCCATGTTAACAGTCCACGATTCTGTTGAAGGCCGGTCGTCCGGATCGCAGGTAGCAGGTGGCCAACTGAATTGTTCAAAGTGCTGTGCCCAGCCATTGAAACCTCTTATACTGGATACCGAATGCCATTCTATTCCCTGATAGTTTAGCTGTTAAGAGGCTTCCGAGGACCAGTTGAACGAATCAAATGGAACAGACTGCGGGTGCTTCCGTCATTTCTTCGGCCTTTTGGGTCCACCAAGCTTCTGGGTTTGCACGGCCCCTCAGTTTTACTTAGCATCGGGTTGAGTTGCGCTTTCGGCCAGGTGGAATCTGTCGCCGGGCCTCAAAACAGGCCACAGTCCTATCAGCGATTCGAAGTTCGGATGAGGTTGCTTGGGTTGTACCGCAAATGGAAGTTCGGACTTTGGGTAGCGCTCTGGATATCTTTTCCCCGTAGCCGTTAATATCCGACATCGGGCCATCCGGCTAAGGTCTGAGGAGCCGGTTCTGAAAGTTTTGTTTGATTTCTCGATCTACTGGCTAAGCGTTTGGTGTGGACCCGAAAAGTGCGATGAAAAGCAACAGCGCACAAGTGCATTGTAGGAGTCCACGATAGTAATCCAGAAGGTGCAGCAGGCAATGATTGACCCTCGCCACCGAAAACTGACGGCGATGTAGTCCATTTGGATTCGGGCGTGATTGGTTCGTGGGCACCATGTCGTCAACCGATTTCCACTGTTCCCGAAGTTGGCACTGCAAAGGAATAGTCTGTGTTCAGCACATGTCTGAATTAGACTATTTCCGTTTTCCATACGTCTGGTATCCAGCCCAAGACGACCACCCAATTGGGCCTCAGCAGCGCTTGTCAGCTTACCTGGGCGTTCTTGTCACTACCAACCACTACGATACCTGAGCTTTTAGCCCATTGTGAAAGAGCACCTAGAGCTCCATAGAAACTGTTTTTGATTTATTCGGAGCTACAGTCCGTTGGGGGGTAAGCAGACAACAAACAAGGTGCGATGGTCCTCACTCTCTCGAGATTCTTTCACGCACGTGGCCAAAAAAACCGCGCAGTGGCGGCTATCAAGTAGAGACGCTTCCGCTCGGTCGCCCACCGCGGCATAGCTAGTTGCAATGGCCTCTATACCACTAGAGGTGCGCACCCGGAACCTGGAGGAGAGCGAGGGGACAGTCAGGTACACCACTTGCATCCCACATCCCTGCTTCTGATGGACAGCACACATCAATGCGGAGGGGATCCAGCTTACGAGCAAGAGCCACCTATTATCCGCTTGCTTCAGTGTGTGATTTCGTGGTTTCAAAACAGAATTCGAAGCGTTTAGGGTTTTAACTGAAGTCGGTCCGCCACGAGGAGACTGGACCTTGCCGTGGTGTGACGGTTTGTGTACCTCGGCGACTCACTGAGCTATATTGGAGGGTGTGCGCGGGACACTCGCAGAAGGCAAACGTCCTTTAAAATCGACGCTAATTCGTTCGAATATTTGGGTCGCTTTGATGAGTGTAGTAGTGGGTGGTTTGTAAAACTGCTGTTTGACGGTGGCAGAAACCGTACATTTTGAGGTGGTCTTTTACATCTTGGAGGGAAAACGGCAAGTTTTTGGGAAGAACAAGGTGATGCATGCAAGTAATTCCGGGATGGCACAAGGAATCATGAAGTTATTTTAATTTATCATTGCCGATCACATTGGTGCATAAGTTATAGGATAAGGCGCCAGCCACCAGATTGTCTTTTCCTTGTCTGTAGCTGACGTCGTAGCTAAAATCAGGGAGTTCCACTTTCCATCGCTGGATTTGATCGTTTTTCATCTTTGCGACACACCGTATATAAGGGAAATTGGCCGTTGGTCAGCTTGAAGTGTTTCCCGAAGAGATAATGTTTCCATTTCCGGATAGACCCAACAATGGCATATGCTTTTTTCTCAATAGCAGTGATTCTTTTCGCTCGTTGTCAGTGTTCTGAAAAAGAAGGCCTTTCGGCCGTTCGGAGTCAGAAATGCAACAATGGCTATGTGTGAGGTGTCCGTCTCGACAACCAATGGTGCATTGTGGTCGACTGTCACGACCATAACGTTTCCTAACTCCTTTAAATTTTCGAAGGACTTGTACGCGCTCCGGTAGGGGAAGCGTTTTATTTTTGATAAGCACACTGATTTTATCAGAGATGCCTGGTATCTTTTGCGAATAATAAGCAAACATGCCCACAACTCGTTGGGGAGGGAGTTGACGAATAGAACTCATTCGTTCAGGATCTGGTTTGATAACTCATTCAGAGGCTTCATAATATGGTCAGTAGTACGTTGGAAGCATGCCACTTCGTTGGTTACACCGAAAGGCATGCGACTGAACTGAAACGGTTCTCTGCATGATTCAAAAGCCGTGTACAGTTTGTCTTTCGCACTGATTGGAACTTGATGGTAAGCACTCAATTGGTCTAAGGTGCTAAGTACAGCATAGCGGAAAATTTCTTCATCATTTTACCCAATCGCGGTAACGGATAAGCGTCTAGGTATGTGAACTGATTAAAGGTTTGACTGTAGTCCACTTCCATAGGTCTTTTGCGGTCTGAATTTTTCGTGACCATTTCTGTCAGTTTCTTTCGAGATTGTCTGATTGAGCGCTTTTAGGTGTACGCACCTCAGAATGCTTGACATCGATCAGCACTAGGTCCCCTCCCTCACCCACTCTTTTTCTCTTATTTTCACTCTAAGGCTTTAAATATAATTAGATGACCTTTATGGTTGTACGGCAGTGAAGCATCAGTGTCATTACTGATGTTGCTTTCTCTGATAATGATGACAAGTACTTGGGCCCTCCAGGGAGAAATCGAACATTCGATTATACCTCCATTTAGTAGTCGGCCAAGTTCGAAGCGAATGAACTGTTCATCTTCAGGATTGTACCGCCGTGACTTCGTGGCGATAAGTTTGCAATCAGGTGAGAGGTTCACGAAAAGAGGTGATTCAACCGTAGCAGCAGGTAGACCGCAGGGAGTGAATGGACTTCGGCTCCCACCGAAGGTGATTTCAACTTCGTCGTGTAGACCAAGGAAATCATGGCGTAGCAGCACGTCAACACATATTGGGCAACACCAACAGTACCTCTGTAATCGTGGAACGTAGCAGTAGCCGCTAGTTGAACACATCAGAGACGTAGATGCCATGTTAATCACAGAATTGTTAGCGTACATCTTCCAGCCATGTACGAACTACCAAAGCGGATATATAACTGCCCGAACTTCCTGTGTCTACGAGGGTCTGAATTGATATTCTGTTCGCCTTTATGCTAGTCACCGTGTGGGACAAGCAGTTTGGGGCTGCAGCAGTCAACAGAGAATATAATGCAGAACGCGTCGTATAATGTTTGATATAGTTGGATCGACAAACCCGCTGAAAATGGTCTTTTTTACCACACGATTTAAAACCGCTTCTCTTGCGGAGCACTTGGATCATGGATACCTCGAACGACCGCAAAAATAACAATTGATTGACGAGAGATAAGGTGTGGAATCAGAGGAGCTTGAGTGTGACGGAGTAACCGTAGATGTCTGCAAAGATGATGCAGCCGCGGAAAATGATATCAGCTGGTTATGCGAGTATGACTGAGCTTGTTTGTGGGCCAGTTCTGATGACCTAGCCAGTCCGTGTGCTTCATCCAATGAGTTCATTTTGAACCAGAAATCTTCCTGTCATGGTAGGAGACAAGCCCGTTGATCAGAGCATTGCGTGCACTTTCGTTTTGATGGTCGATGGCGAATACCGCCTTGAAATCGCAATTTTTAGCCAAGGATTTAAGTCTTTGAACAAAGTGATCAACAGCTTGGCTGATGTCTTGTTTGCATGTTTGTAGAAGATGGCGAGCATAAATTATATTCTTTGGACGAACGTACAACTTTTCGAGCCTACTGATAGCGGATTCGTAATTGGGACAGTCAGCGATGTAAACATCTACAGGTGTATCCACAAAATGAATCAAGGTTTCGAGTTTTTTTTTAGGTTAAGTGGGCCGACAGTGTCCAGAAACGTTTGGAAGGTTCGGAACCAATGATTCCAACGTGCAGTGGCATCTGGGGCAGTTGAGTCTGTGTCGAAACACTTAGGTCGCAGCAGCGGTTCCATTGTATTTTTAGACAAGGAAATTGTTACGGATGGAGTCTAGATTCTGAGTGAGCGCGAGAACAAGACGAAATAGCGTAGAATAAATAGCGCTTGTCTAAGAATAGACCTAAATAAGCTGAAGTGTCTCAGTGGTTAGAGCGCGAATTTGCTGACCGGAAGGTGCGTGGTTCGAACCCAGCATCCGCATCTCGGCTTTTGTCTAGGCCTGGGCACCCTGGCAGTATCCCAGCCAGGGTGGCATGTCAGCTAGGCACCGAAAAGGTGTGACAGCTGAACAATTCTTTTTTATCTTAAAGCTAAAAGTAAAAGCGGAAGCATGGTTAATACAAACCGATAATGTGAACACAGGATTGTCGTAACATTCATCCGGGCCGTCGGGTTGTGTATAGAGAGGGGTAACTCGGACACAGGGACTGAATGAAGATTAATTGTAAAAATCTATCAAGATATAATGAAAAATGCGTTCAGGCTTCTCGGTTTCTTAAAATATAGGGTCGTGCACGTTTCTGGAGCCTGGCTAAATCAGAGATGCTACGGTCATATGCATTTGGAGATGCAGGTGCACCGCCCGGGCACGGGGTGAGACTGAAGTATGATCGACATTATCTTTAACGTTACTTAGCGGAGACGTGTGCGAGTCAGCTAGAAGGGGTGTGTGGGCGTCATTGCATTCACTGGAAGATGTACGCGTGAACTCGTTGACAAATGTGCGGTCACCACAATGAGCGAGATTGTGGACGGATACAGTGCCTTCTTTTCCGCCTGGAAAATGAACATGGGCGTAGAAAAGTTGCTCAGCTGTAACATCCTTTCGGTGCCTAACTGCCATGCCATCAGAAGGAAGCAAGAGGGCTGGGATACTGGCAGGTTGCCCAAGCCTAGACAGGGGAAATCGAGAGGTGGAGGTCGGGTTCTAAGCACGGACCTTCCGGTCAGTAAATTCGCGCTCTAACTACTGAGCCATCTCAAACCGAAACATACGTTCATGTAGAGTGGCATTAGTAGAGACGCAGAGAAGGAGCCGTATAGAGTGGGCATCTGATAGAGCCGACTCCCAGTGATAGATTTGAAGGCCTTTCTTCTTGAGTCTCAGCTGAATTGCGCTCCCGAACATAGTTTGACCCGACAAATCATCAGACGTCAAGTGAAAGAGAGTGTGCGTATGGGGGCGAGGTCGTTCAGTGGTTAAGGCGCCCGCCTACGAACCGAAAGGTCCGTGGTTCGAACCCGACCTCAGCCTCCCGGCTTCCCCTGCCTAGGCTTGGGCAACCTGGCATTATTTGGTGATTGATCAGGTGGCTGTTGATCTGTTCGCCTAGCTTGGCAATTGATTTGCAAACGTTTCGTCACCATTCGAGGAGACATCTTCAGTGCGCTGTTGGGTGGGTCCAATATTTCAATATTCCAACAAATTACCAACTTGGCATTATCCCAGCCCTCGTGCTTCCTCCGGGTGACGTGGCAGCTAGGCACCGAAAGGGTGTTACAGCTGAACGATTTTTTTTATTGTGCGTGCCGACCGTGAAACTTGGTTGACACGAAAAGCTAAGGAGATGGAAAAGGCCTAGAAATCCGGGCATGCCCGAAGACCCGTGCGACCGGTCCCCGAAAACCTGTGAGCGGAGCCATCAAGGATGATAATGGAGCCACCATCTTGAATAAAGAAGAATGCCTCTACGGTCGGGCCAAATACTACGAGCAACAGTTGCGGCCACCAGCTGCCACTCATCTGGAGGCCACAACTGACGCTGAACCATGGACGGTGAACGTGGAACGCCCTACGGCTTCGGAGGTTTATGACTACATATGTCCCCTCAAGCGTCGCATTGTTGGAAGATGAGGTGAAGTCCTCAGTCAGTGCTTGTCCGGTCTGTTTGCCTGTATTTGGCAAAGAAGACTGTCCCAGACAACTGGGAAGGATCGGTGATAGTGCCCATTTTCAAAAAAGGGACTCGTAGTGAATATGTACCCAAAGGAAAATCAGCTTGAGACCGATCGTAACGAGGCTGCTGACGTCACTTGTGCTTCGTCGCCTTATGGCGACTCGAGAGCAGGAAACAAGACTTCGGCCTGCTGGGGTTCGCTGACCAAATCTCCACACCCATATTGAGTACTAGAACAAAGCCATACGTAGAAACGACCCACAAATTTAGTATTCCTGAGATTCCAAGACGCCATTCGACTTGGTTGATTGGTCTTCTCCTTGACAAGCTTGCCCATCAAGAAATGCCCCGGAAGTTTGTGAACGTAGTATGGTTTTTGTATTCTCAGGCTTCCAGGCTTGTGAGAATACGGAGAGCTCTCGAAAAGCTTCTGCACACAAAGTGGTGTCCGTCAAGGATGCTCACTCTCCATTTTTTAAAAAATTTTTTATCGATGAGATAATGGAAGAAACGCTAGGACGTTTTCAAAACCCTGTTGTTCAAATAGCTGCTGACGAAAATCTTGTCGATCTGGAATATGCAGACGACATCGTTCTCGTCTTCGAAGGGAAGAAGGCGCAGGTGTTTTTGAATGAACTGACCAAGGTCACCCCGTCCTTTGGTATGCACTTTGTATCCACAGAGGTCATGTTGTGTCTGTATTAGCTCCGATTGTAGTGTGGCCTTTAGGGTCAGTGCACGAATATCCGAGGCTCGGGTCATGTTTGTTAATTTGAGACACTTATGGCGTCCAAGCGGCATACCCCTGAATCTCATGGGAATTTTTTTATATCAGGCTACAGCATGGGCTGTTTTTTGTATGGCTGTGAGACTTGGCTTGTTCGAGCAGCGGAATTGAGACGTCCTCAGGTGTTCGACAACTGTTGTCTCAGAACCATAGACCGTGTGGGTTGTTGCTGGCGAATCCGTAACGAGGCGATTGAAAAGCGAGTGTTCGGTGACTTACGCCGAAGAATGAACCCAGGACCGGAAGCTACGTTAGTGTGGTTATGTATTGCGCATGCCGAACCATCATTTTTCAATGAGAGTGCTGTTTTCTCTACCCAATTCAGAGTGGCGGAAGCAGAACGGTAACCAACCATTAACCTGGCAGAGGAGTGTGAAAGATATTGTTAAAAGTCTTGGTGCTGTCAGTGCAACTCGCCTTCCAGGATAGGACCACGTGATCTCCACTGTGCGTGATTGCATACGCCACAAGATGTAGCTGCTAGTCGACGTGAAAAGAATTCTTTTTGTTAATTTCTATCCAGATTGCCTGAATGAGTTTCTGGAGTGTAAGCACCTCGGAATGTTTGTGGTAGGCTTGTGCTAAGTCCCTTCCTCGTCCACTTTTATTTTCTTCATAAGAAGGCTTTTGAATCATGACTGTACGGCAGCGAAGCCTCATTGTTGAACACTGATGTTATGCTGCCAATGGTGACTAGCTAGAAATAAACCCTTTCTGACCTACCGGTACATAATTCATTTCTAGTGTATCGTGAAGTGTTTTGTAGAGCTCTTACATCTTTGTGACAATCACGTGAGGCTGTCGACAACCGTCAGTTACCATAGCGGTCAAGGGCTTGCTTATTTTCTCGCATAAATGGACACCACAAGTATCGCACTTTTACGGTGTGTCAAATATGACTGCTCCGTAGGCACAACCGAAAGCTGAAAGATCCATTACCTCGATGCTACGGAGAATGTCATTTCTTCCTGTGTTGGTGCTTGTGGCACTTGAACTTAATAATGCTGTCGTCACCAATTACTGATGAGAAGAAATCTTGCATTGATGAAACGAATATATGGAAGCATTGCAAATATGTTTTTTTCTGAAATCACTTTTCAGTCGGGGCTGTGCTCTCTTCACACGGTGAAATTGTCACTACTGAATTCCTCATCACAGGAAGTAGACAAAAGATAGTGGGTGATATTCTAAGTCACCATACCGAAAGGCGAGCTGCTGAGCTCTCGGGTCAGATGCTTTTGAAAACCAGCGGGGTATTCTGGTGCGTAGGTGCTTACGCGGATACGCCTGAGCAGTTGACAACAACTTCCAAACAGGAATAAGGGGACAGCCTTCACTATGGCACTGTACATTTTTCATGTTTGATTACCCCTGAAAATTCCATTAAATGTCACGATTAAGATGGCCCGTCAAGAATCGTGGTGGTGATAAAAATTCGAAGATGACTGGCTATGACGTTAAGCTTTTGCAGAGGAAGGGTGTCCAATATGTGGCGTGAGACGCAGAACCTAACCTCAATTTCAGGTTTTCATCGGGACACCTCAGTATTACGATCGTTTCATCTTCAGAAGTAGAGACACCAACTAAAGTTTCGCTGGACTGATATGCGGATGGTTTAACATGAAAAGGTGGAAGCATATCTGGTATCTCGGCTGAATGGCATCTTGAAGTGTTAAGGTACTATTGTGCATCTTCTTTGTTCGGATCTTCTAGACCTCTAGTCCTTCAGATTGGATCGCTCGCTTACAGCCTGCTTAAGGCGGCTCAGTGGTTGAGGCGCGGACCTACTGACTGGTAGGTCCGTGGTTCAAACCCGACCTCTGCGTCTCGACTGCTCCTATCTAGGCTTGCATCACCATTGACAGTGTGACATCAGTGTTCAACATCGATGCTTCGCTACCGTACAACCATGATTTATTTGAAAGTCTTATTGCGAAGAAAAGAATAAAGGTGGACGGTGAAGGGACTCAGTGCTGGCTTACTACAATCATTCCGAGGTGCCTACACCTCCAGACACTCATTTAGGCAATCTGGATAGAAACAGACAACAAGATCGCCACTGAGATCGGTTGGCAGCCATATCTTGCAGCGTCTCCAACCAGGCGCAGTGAGGATCACGCGGTCCCCATCCCGGAAGGCGAGTAGCACCGACGGCAACCAAGCGTTTCGTAATCTCCTTCATACCCCTCTGCCAGGTCAAGGGCTGGTCATCTCTGCTTCCGTCACTCTGAATTGGGCGTGGAAAACAGCAGTCTCTTCGGCAAACGATGGTTAGGCATACGCAACATATGTCCCAACCAACACAGCTCCTGGTGCTGGACACATTCTTCAATGGGAGTCCTCGTTGCACAACCGAAAACTCGCTTTCTAATTGCCTCGTTACGGATACGCCGACACCAACCCACACGAGCTATGGTTCTGAGACAACGATTGTCAAACGTCTCAGTTCCGCTGCTCGAACAGGCCAGGTCTCACAGCCATACAACAAAACAGCCCGCACTGTAGCTTGATACACGTCCCTTCAGGTTCAGGGATACACCACTTTGACGCCATAGGTGCCTCAAATTAGCAAACGCGACCCG
>SJOL01008870.1:910869-1020890 GCA_004794785.1 Opisthorchis felineus | reverse complement strand
AGTAAGGCGACCCGGCTGATGGCACCACGCGACGGCCGATGTGGCATGAGTTTATTTGTATATGTGCGATTCATGGTTGTACGTGGGCTGGGATACTGTCAGGACGCCCACAGCTAGACCGAAGGACGATTAGGGTCCTCAACCAGAGCCTTTGGCTCAAGAGCCTAACCGCAAGGCAGCGGTGTTTGGCGGGAAATGCAAATGCATTACCATTTCTACGGAACAAGTCGCCACATGTTCCAACCCCTAACCTGGAGGACCAGGAAACTGTGCTAGTCAGACCTCTAACCATTGACCAAGCTGGTATGAGAGACTCTGTGAGTGTCTCGGGGACACCCCCAGTATAGCTCAATGGGTAGCTGAGGTACGCAAACCGTCACACCACGTAAGGTCCAGTCTCTTCGTGACGGTATCTAGGCTTGGGCGATCTGGCACTAGCTCAGCCCTCATGGTTCCCTTGAGTGGTATGGCAGCTAGGTGCCGAAAGGGTACTCAGCTGGACGATTACTGATTATCGATTATTTACCGCCTGCTAACTGTCGTACTGTATAGAGAATTTGTTGCGTACACCAATTGGTTGGGTGCCAACTTTTGATCATCATATAGGTACATCTCTAATTTAGTTCAACGTTAGTACGACGGGATTTATTTGCGTGTATGATGTTAAATTGGTTGAATCCTTGAACGTGTGATGACAGTGGTGTTCGAAAGTGAAGTGACCGAATCCACGAGTGTTTTCGTGTGTATATCTGTGTTTAAGCTCGTTGCTTTCGTTAGTCAGTTGAGGGTTTAGTGAGAGCTATCATCGGTAGATTTGACTGTTCTGACTCCAAGGATCCAGTCTGCTTGATCCTATAAGTTGTACAGTTGCTGACTGTCACTACACACGAATGACCGTGCAACGAGAACAGATGTTTTAGGAACTCAAGGCTGGATACTTGTTACGTCGAATTCATCGTATCACTCCCGTCGAAAGTTACACCTAAACTTCTGACTAAGGCGTAAATTGGCAGAACACATCTGGCTCCTAGTTAGTATACGAGCAAAATTTGTGAGTCACCGTAGCCTGTTCTTATTTGACTACATCTTTGTTTTTCGCCTTTGGTATGGTCGAATTTTTCCCGGATCTTTTCCATGTTAATTTCATCCGAGCAATGCCCTTTCGAGCTGTCCTGGAGAAACTACTGCTGTCTATAGTTACAGGATGCTGCCGGGGTATTGTTCACTCCACATCTATTTTCGCTGTCTTAAATAAGATTTCCTCCTTACTTACTAAACGGTGGATTAAGCTAACTTGAAATCGAGCGAAAGAATTGTTTACCATTCGGGTGTTTTTGCTTCTTCCTCCGAGATCAACCGATCCACCTTTCGTTCCTCTAAATTTCGCAATAACTGGTCCATTTGGGTTCCCAGTCTTCCGTTTCATGGGAGACTTTGTTTGCAAATATTGCCTGTTGTGATGCTTTTACCCGCCTCTGTCTGGTTATCCAAAACGTAACGTCTGATTATTTCGTGACCCCATAAAGGAGCTTTGCCTCAGTTGAACGTTCGTTTCAGAATTTCTCCATGTCCATTCACTTCCTTGCCTTGTCTGTCCGCTACCACTTCCTACCACAACTTCTGACATTGAGACTGAGTTAAACCGCAGGCTGAAGACTTATGCATATCTTGGCACACGTTGCACTTGTATCCTTTAGTTTATAAACAGTGTCACTTTTCTTTTATTAGATCACGAATTCGGACGCTGTACTGGATGCAGTTACACAGCTCGAAACATTCCCTATGACAATGGGCCAGTTACAAGACACGCGCATCGGTCAACTTTTGCAGACGATTCGGCACAAAGTAGACACCCCACTTCAGAAACGCATCCGATTTGTCATCAAAGCGTGGCAAAAACTCCTCTCTCCTGAATTTGCCTGTCATTCTGTGATCCCCTTAAAATGCTATGCAGCATCTCACACACCTAACCAGTCGTCAAAGGGTTCGGACTGCCAGACGTCCAATGGGACCCCAACTAAACCATCTTTTCGTGAGAATATGCGAAATTCTCAGCACTTCCTCACATCTGCCCCGGTCAACACTTCGGACAGTAGATCTAATAGTCCGGTGGTTAATTTTTCGGACACAACTACACGCCTAAAA
Source organism: Opisthorchis felineus (assembly GCA_004794785.1). Classification (NCBI taxonomy): domain Eukaryota; kingdom Metazoa; phylum Platyhelminthes; class Trematoda; order Opisthorchiida; family Opisthorchiidae; genus Opisthorchis; species Opisthorchis felineus. Next base: position 1,018,745 of record SJOL01008870.1, on the reverse strand, counting down.
CGCCCATATCATTCATTATCTGGTACCACAGAACCTTCTGCTCCGATTACTTCGTTTGTCACATCACATACTGAACAGCCCACGACTCCCAGTAAGCGATCTCGAACGCAATCTAACATATCTCCTCAACCTGGAACCACAAAACCTACTTCTTGTTTACCTCTCGTAAACGGAACTAGGTCCGTTGTACCCATATCTGAATCATTTCCTTCATTCAGGCCAGCCACTTCACTAGGAAAGACCAATACTGCTAGCATTCCGCTACGAGATTTGGGTGATCAGCAGTCCACTGAGGCACAATCTCAGCCAAAAGGAGACAGGCAGGATACCCAGAACGCATTGCATCGTCTGGCAAAAGTGAAGTCTACAGTTGAGTTGGTTCAAGCAGCTGGTGACTGTATCGACTCCGTAACTGCCGATCGGATTTTAACCAACAGGATCAGCAAGGAACCGGATCCACCGAGACCGTCCATTGTTCCGCAGCTTGCAAAGACCCGACAAGCTCGTACAGCTCCTTCCACTGCAACCTCTTGTAAGGGTTCTCAGCCCCATGATTTGCGTTCTTCCAGACCCTTCGTACGCCATGTAGATCGAGAAACAGTGCATAAACCTCCATCGAGCATATCAGGTCCTTCATCAAAGCCTTCTCTCCCCGCAATATCATCGACAGAAACTTTCTCACCGCAGTCGCATTCGGCACAACCAGTGGACTCTGTTTCTTCCGAGCTTCTCATCAATGGTAACAACTTAGGAGTTCCCCGAGTTCATGGAGGTGATATCGAACGACCTCAGATAGATACGGACTCAGATAACCAAAAATCCCGAGAGAAAAAGCGTAAAAAGAAGCGCAAGCATCGTCACAAGCATATACTAGTTGGCCCCACTGTATATAACCCCGTCACAAATCACCTTGACGATTGGCCATCCTTACCCGCCCTTCCAGCGCAAATAGACTGGTCCAGTCTGGATAGACCTACTTCTTCAAATTGGGAAAGTCTTTCGTCGATACCAGATAGTGCAGATAGACTTGTTTCCGATGTTTGGCCTGGTATAAACCGCACTTCAGATGATGAAGGTAACTTACGGTTACTGACAGATTTGTATTCCTTAACTATTGATGATCAGTACTTACATGTGCTGCCGTGGGTTGATATGATTGGCTTTAGACGTCAGTTTTTTCCCTCTTCCGATGATTTGGACCAACTGACACAGATGCCGGACCCATGGTGACCCCTGTCTCATTCCAGGTGCACTGATTGCACACCACTTATTCTTCACTCCACCTCACCATTTTTTTCTGGTTCCCATCTGATGTGTGAATCACCCAGTGTTGTGTCCAAAAGCGTGATATGTTCTGATACCCGACCGGGCTCGTTCACATTTTGTGTAAATATTCACATGTATCTATCTTTTTCTCCAAACTCACTTTATTCAATTCTCTTGGCTCTTACTTTCCACTTGTGTTTCGTTGACGATCTGGCATTTAATTGATTTCTGACCTTGGGTGCGCGCACGAACATACGGTCTCTTCTAATGCTATTGCTTGGATTGCTTGTCAGGTAACTCGTGAACGATTTGGCCCGTTTTCCTCCACTTTCGCTTCTAGTCCCAATTCAAAACGAAGCATTCTCGCCTGTGTACGAACAAGACGTTTTTGGATGTGTACGAACTCTTGGTGCTGGTCTTTTGCCGCCTACGGTGGCATGCGCACTTTCCACGTTTTTGCGTGCATGTATATTTTTGTACATACTTCTGACTTATGTCTATCATACATAAAAAACAGAGTTAAATTTCTACGAAAATGCACGAAAAAGTTCACTGACCGCGGATTATGTTCTCTTGTTTTCTCTTGAACTTTGAAGGCTATTCATTGGTTAAATCAATAAAAAAACTCAGTCATTCGGCTTTGACACTCCTAGCTGAATGGTCTATGGCTCGTTAAGACGTGCCATCCGTTCATGTTAGCTTACGTCGTAGTTTCCGTTCTCCAGTGTAGTAGTGCTTCGGTGGCCTGCCTTTCTGGGACAGGTGTGTTCAACCACGGATTGTACCAGCTGTATTCTGTTGCATCCACCCTCTTATGATGTGTTATATTTAAATGAACCTGCCGACTGTTTCTCCTGTATGTTGCCTTGGATCAACAGGCCCTGAAGGTCTATGAGGTTGCTCCACCTTTTGTGCCAGATATTATCTGGCCGATCATCTAATCAGGACTGAACCAACGGGAAGAATTTACACGTGTAACATGTTATCCATATGGCAACTATGTTCGCATGGCCTATCGGGTAGATTACGGTTGTTAGCTTTGCGGCTGTTTGAGTTTCACGCGGATTCACCCACATCCGGACAAGTGAGGTTGGAGTGGTGTTTGTTTAAAATAAATAAGCGTTCGGCTGCAGTACCCTCGGTGCCCAGCTGCCATGCCACCCGAAGGAAGCAAAAGGACTGAGATACTGCCAGGTTTCCCAAGCCTAGAAAAGAACAGTCAAGATGCAGAGGTCGGGTTTGGACCTACCGGCCAGTAGGTTCTCTCCTTGACCACCAAGCTTGAGCTTCACCAGAAAGTGCCCATTCATCCCAAACGCCTTCCTGTATTTGCACACCACTCCGAGTTGGTCTGTTTTGAACAAGCAATTTCTGACCAGCCAACAAGTGGTCCGGAGGTTGAATAGATGCACAGTTTACTCACCTGTAAGCGGGTCGTCAAGGGTGATCGTATAGTGAATCCGGCTCTCCTGCACAGTGCTCTGGAAGCAAAATGATCTAGATGTCCCTTTGAGTGGTTTCACAAAAGAAAGCCTAATAAGTACCCAAAATTTTACGATTGATAAATTTTTACTTTGCTATCAGTTTCGTTCATGAAACGCCGGTTGGATTATTATGTCCTCAATCCGTGGTCTTCAACATACTACAGCACGATTTATGCAGCTTCACCTAGCTTGTGCTTAGCCAGCTTATGAGTGAGTCGGTTTATTCTCCTTAAAGTGAACTAGCTAGTTTCCACTCCAAAACAACCGGATTTGTTAGTGAGATGGTTGGATTTCAGGGGTACAAACAGCCCGTCGTTTTGTTAGCGTGCAAAGTCGTGTAGTCATACTAGATAGGAGGGACACGCACCCTCGGGATTCACCCAAATCACGATGTTATTGGCATCGTCCACGCGTGGAGGGGCGCTTGTATGCGGTCCGCAAATACTACAAGACCTTCAGGGAACACAGACGCAACTCTTCCAACGTACGTAGGTCGACTGTTATTTCTGGGGTGGGAAATGTCAGATTTACACTTTGGAAATGGTATGGTTCCTCAGCGATTTGCTCCGTTGTTGGGCCCAAGTTCGTCAGAGGGTCTTCTGAAAATTGTTCATGATTTTAAGCGCATATTTTCGAAGGTCGACAAGAACTTCTCATTGATTTTCTCCGGCAGGGTCGTCTTTACTGTGCACTGCAACCTTAAAGAGAATAGTATTCGTATTAATGATATCATGATTTAATGATTATTAATTAATTAATTATTATTAATGATTTAATGCTGTGTGTCAACACGATTCACTTCTGGATGATGACCATGGAAACCGTGGTATTCCGTCAAAATAATCTTGATTGCAATTTGATGTTCTTCGGTACACGTATTGGCGTCCCGCCATATGGGTTCCGTGTAGCGGTGATTCCCCTTCTAACTGCACCATGAAAGTTGCCCTAAAACATCCTCTGGGATTCATCCATTGGTAACGAGGTCATTATTAGCGTCCAGATCAACCATTTTCTGAATCTACACTCATTGTCGCTTCCCGTGAACTGTCATATGCACTAAAACAACTTCAATCTGAGCAACCCGACTGATCTCTGTGGAGGCGATTCATCTCGTAATGATAAGAAATCTGGGGTGGAGACATTTCTGGAAGCAATCCTCGGGTGTAATTTTTCTCTAGGGAGGGAGCAGCGTTGTACTCCCTCGAGTTTTCGTGGTCGTCATTACTGTGGCTGAAGTTCCATCCGACCGCTTCAATCGTTGTTCACAACGGGTTCACAAGTTTACTGCAAACCGCTCAGCTCGCATGAGCCACGGCTATAGCTTTCAGCAAATGTAAAAACGCACGCCTTGTGAATACTAAACAGTATTTCGCCAAACGTGAGATTCTCGCTTTGACTGGTGCCGAACACGTATTGCTGTCATGAATCGCTCCGAGTACTAATACGTGACATACTCCAGCAGGCGTGTCCGGCTCGGTGTTTCGGAGATTATCCCCAATCATCCTGTATACTTCGGTATCAAGTCAAGAACGAACAGCATAATTACTCAGCTCAGCTTGCTACGAGAATGATTGACGGATGCTGTTGATGACAACCGATGAAATGAATAACTGTCCTGCGGTACTCCTAGAAGTGGGTCGTCGTTCACTAACGTCAGAGTGTGAACGAAGAAACTTATAAGCGTCTAACTACGTAACAGGCAGTGATTGAAGCAACGCATCTAAGTTGAACGGATCAGCAGTTGGAAGAATCACGCTCACTTGAAAATTACATTGGGAATACGTATATCTAACAAGCAGCTCCATCACTACTGGTGTGAAACATGAGGTTACCAATCACAAATACACGTACTTGAAAATTACACTGATGTTAACGAGAGACTGAGCTGAATTACTCGTTTATAATACTCTGCAAATGGGTGTGCTGCCCAACCGTCGCTTCATAGTTCAGTTGGCACGATATTCGATATAAAAACAGCACACTTTCTTGACAGGGCACACTGCTCTAAGATTGTCGAATACTGCTCACCAGCCTACAGCTGGTTTCGTTCCTTTGTTTACCCCCTGATCAATGTTGAGAAACGCCAAGAGGACTAGGAAGAAGGATGCTTGGGAGAGAGTGAATAAAACGCACTGAGATTAACGGAAATGAACTTGCAGTGAACGGCTTAATTTGAGTCACATTAGTCAAGCCAAATAAGATCGTTCTGCATCGTAATGATCTTCAGCTTCACTGCAGAAACATGGCAGATAAGTCCGGGAACATTACCGGAACAAGTTAAGTTTTAATAAATTGAGAAGCACATGAGATGCCGGGAAAGCGCTCAGGATGAATTACAGCGTGGAAAGCAGACCAGGCCAAACAAAATGCTTAAACGTGGCGGCTCTGGCAATGGAACAACGTTCACCCCAGCTGCGCCCAGGATGTGAGGCTCTGTTACCTTTGAGCGTCTTTCATGCACTCCATATGCAGGATTGCGTTGGAAGCTGTGAGCAAATGGACTAACTCAGCGAGATGTGTGATTACTGATCCGGTAATTCTGCAGTTCTACCACGCAGGGTAATGCTTGTCGGTTCGTTGGGAAAGACGTCTGTTTTCGTGGCCAACAAAAAAAGTGTTCCAAGGTATCAAACAAAAGCTTGAAATCAGGGAGTGTCCACGTAAAGCGACCCTTTATTGGAATACGAGTGAAGCATGGATGTGTTGCCTGATTCTCGTTAACTGAGCCTTTAACACTACGCCGTCCCGTGAGTGTCTTGTGCCACTTAGACTGTTGTTGTTAATAAATCCCTGTGCCCTGTCCGGCCAACCAAATCTCCTCCTATGTTTTTCACTCTCCACTGCCCATCTTTGGTCGCATTCAGCCCAATGTTCGTCTTGCCATTGCAAATCGAGCTTACTTGTGCTCTAGTCGCACAACATGCCACACCGAACCACGTCAGTGTGCGTTGGGGTATCATTACGGGACAAGTTTATAGTTTACTCTAGAGTGGATTTCTTGCCCCCGTCCATGTATGTTGTGTGGAAGTTCGCCGACCAAGGCATGACGCATGGCTCCATCCACATCTATGCTTCTGTGCGTCTGTTCTTCGAGCAATCTTCGGACACACCCTGTAAAATTCTATGGAATATCATATCTTGCTGGAGCACCTTTTTATCAAGGCAGTATCTGGAGAGCGAATACAGACTGAAAATGAACAACTGCTATGGCCATAGATGAATTCATTCGAAGTTAAAGTTCATACGTTTATGTTGAGGCTACGTTTGAGAGCCGCAGGATAAATCATCGAAAATTTCGTCAGTCTATGTCATGAGAACCAACAAACTGCTGGTGCCGTTAATGTCACACTCAGTTGACAATAGTCACTCCAAGGGAATCGTTTCTCTACAGAATCAAGTTCAGGCCAGTTGTTCGTCTCAACAACAATACAAGTGATGGATCTGAACCCCATCAAGGCTTTCTAGCAGTCTTTTGTCAGTTTCAACAGTTTCTTTAGACCGATAGTACCCGACTGTGTTGCAAAAATTCACTTTCGTTCCGAAGGATGGCGCATGATAAACAGAAAAATAACGTATTTCTTTCCATCTGATGAGGTGCTTTTCCGCAGAACACTCGAACAATTTATTTTATTTTTGAAATGTAAACGAGCAAGTTTACTTGAATAGATAATTCACGTTCATCTAAGGATAATTAGTTGAATGGACAAAGGTATATTGAGGGCACTTGTTAGAGACCAGTTACTGTCAGAATAATTAAACCTGAAAAGTGATCTATTATAAACTAATAGCTCGCGCTCTTTCAGATGGAACTTACCACATGAGTATTCTGGAAATATTCAGACTGAAATGAGGAACTACTTTGGCCAACTCCGTCTGAAGGTGCACAACACTAAATTAGCCAAGACTTGGAGGGATCAGAGTGCACCAAAAAGGATGAATAATTTAGCTGTCTTCTTACGGCAACAAAGGCACTTTGACGAAGACAGTTCCAGGTTCTTGGGGTATCGTTGTGTAGCATGGTATACAATGGCTCAATTACTGTTAAAGCACATGAAAGTAATCTACGGTAATCAGACGACAGAGGAATTACGCGAAACGGGCTCATTCACGATAGGTCTTGTGTTATCCTCAAAAGCATGCGAAACATTTTCCCCAAGAGTACAGGATCAAGAAAGAACTCACATTTAGATATCTTCAGATCGAGTCCACTATTTTTCAAACGGTTGGGAACAGTGGATAATGTCCGGAAATGCTCAACATCTGTACTGTCGGAAATAAGAACGCATACACAAGCAAATGGAACCTCTCCGACGAAAGCACAAATAGTTGTTTGAAATACAACCGGAGTGGAATTAATTTCAAAGAGGAAACATGTACACTGAAAAAGACTGGTGTGGATAATGATAGCTTAAAAACAAACATGGCTCATGTCGGTTTTCTGTGAATTGACGACCACCAAGCGTTGTATATATGTTTGCACTGCGAGGTAGTGAGTATCTGCCCAAGAAGTCGGATCAGTTGACCGTGAGCCTGTAGTCACCGCAAATTCTGACAAATCTATATGTTTTACACACGGAAATGATTAGTGCCTTTTATTTACAATACTGGGCTAGTATAATTACTCCAGCTTGCAAGCGTCTGAAACGTTAATTAACTTTTGGTCTCAAGGCATATGGCAAAAACTGCTGCGATGCGACAAACTGGAATTATGTATTTATCGCCGTTGAGTTGAATGTAGATATGACACTCTTCCAAGAATGGAATGGTCCGTCCTGTGTCTTCTGTTGTGTTTAGATAGCCGACAAGACAAGCTAGGATTTTAATAGATGGGGCAATAACAATGGGTACTGATGCGCCTGTATCGATTCTTACCCGCACAAGTTCTCTCCACATAGAAATAGATAGGTGGCTTAGAAAAAATGCTTACTGAAGCATGGTGATTGCCTTTGGATGCAGTGACTTCCCGATGAGTATTCATTTCGGTCACATGAATTTTTTAGCCATAAATAACTCTGAAAGTGGTTTTGTTCCATTTGCCGATTGTACCGCTTGATCTGTAATATTCAGAAATTGCTTATCGATAATACATGACTTCTTTCAGTTCAGTGTTGCTACTCGTTTCGATGACAAGGTCGACTTGTACATTAGCAATGAAATATTGCAGTGCCGTTTTTTCGCATCTACTTGATGTTATTTAATCATTTGCTACACTGCATTGTTTTTGTACATTTGCGGTGAAGTCACTGATTCCTTCTTCCGTAAGTTGAAGTTTTGAAAAACAGTATCTGTCGCTGGAAGTACGTCGTCGTGTTTCCAAAAATTCCCTGAGAGGACTGAAAACTGCATAAAAAGTATTGTCTGCGTCCATTCAAGGTGCGTCGAAATGAAGCCACCCCACAATTCTAGGAATTGACATAGCTGTTTTACCTTGTGTGCATGGAAGATATGATTTCGGCTGAAGCAATGGGCTGGGTCCAATATAATCCAGCAATGTTCTTTACTATCGGCTACACACTTAATTTTTTGGTAATAGAGCATCCTTGTTGTGTGAGTAACTTCATGAGCGTTCAGCTCCTATCACAATTGTTACGTTGGTCTGGTCAGGCTGTGGACGTACGGTAAGGTACAAACCAGTAGTCTACACAGTAAATCCGACACCGTATGCTGTGTCGGTTGACATCGTATACGCGTGAAGATGACACATTAATCGAAAAGACAAGGCAATAGCCAATGAGAAAACACCATACAAGGGACCAATGAGAAACAAGGTGGCGATGTCTGACGGCACAGCAGTGTGAATGTCACCGTCATTCACCCGTCGCCTTGTGAACTAAACGAGTAAGCAGCTACATAATTTCATCCTGTCCTTCGCCATTTATTCAGGTAAAGTAAAGCTGACAATGTCAACTACTGTGAAAGCAGACCAATGCATTCGTGGTGAGGTCATATATTCTTGTGCCCTTTCTGCTTGAAAATGGTAGAAAGTAGTGACGTGGTTCGGTGTGGCATGTTGTGCGACTAGAGCACAAGTAAGCTCGATTTGCAATGGCAAGGCGAACATTGGGCTGAATGCGACCAAAGATGGGCAGTGGAGAGTGAAAAACATAGGAGGAGATTTGGTTGGCTGGACAGGGCACGGGGATTTATTAACAACAACAGTCTAAGTGGCACAAGACACTCACGGGACGGCGTAGTGTTAGAGGCTCAGTTAACGAGAATCAGGCAACACATCCATGCTTCACTCGTATTCCAATAAAGGGTCGCTTTACGTGGACACTCCCTGATTTCAAGCTTTTGTTTGATACCTTGGAACACTTTTTTTGTTGGCCACGAAAACAGACGTCTTTCCCAACGAACCGACAAGCATTACCCTGCGTGGTAGAACTGCAGAATTACCGGATCAGTATTCACACATCTCGCTGAGTTAGTCCATTTGCTCACAGCTCCCAACGCAATCCTGCATATGGAGTGCATGAAAGACGCTCAAAGGTAACAGAGCCTCACATCCTGGGCGCAGCTGGGGTGAACGTTGTTCCATTGCCAGAGCCGCCACGTTTAAGCATTTTGTTTGGCCTGGTCTGCTTTCCACGCTGTAATTCATCCTGAGCGCTTTCCCGGCATCTCATGTGCTTCTCAATTTATTAAAACTTAACTTGTTCCGGTAATGTTCCCGGACTTATCTGCCATGTTTCTGCAGTGAAGCTGAAGATCATTACGATGCAGAACGATCTTATTTGGCTTGACTAATGTGACTCAAATTAAGCCGTTCACTGCAAGTTCATTTCCGTTAATCTCAGTGCGTTTTATTCACTCTCTCCCAAGCATCCTTCTTCCTAGTCCTCTTGGCGTTTCTCAACATTGATCAGGGGGTAAACAAAGGAGTCACCTATAATGTTCCTCTTGATTAAAACATCATGCTCATAAGGTTACTGAACATAAATGTGATGAAAACTCGGAGACTACGTCTGTCTGATGAGCCCTATAAAGAACGAAACCAGCTGTAGGCTGGTGAGCAGTATTCGACAATCTTAGAGCAGTTTGCCCTGTCAAGAAAGTGTGCTGTTTTTATAGCGAATATCGTGCCAACTGAACTATGAAGCGACGGTTGGGCAGCACACCCATTTGCAGAGTATTATAAACGAGTAATTCAGCTCAGTCTCTCGTTAACATCAGTGTAATTTTCAAGTACGTGTATTTGTGATTGGTAACCTCATGTTTCACACCAGTAGTGATGGAGCTGCTTGTTAGATATACGTATTCCCAATGTAATTTTCAAGTGAGCGTGATTCTTCCAACTGCTGATCCGTTCAACTTAGATGCGTTGCTTCAATCACTGCCTGTTACGTAGTTAGACGCTTATAAGTTTCTTCGTTCACACTCTGACGTTAGTGAACGACGACCCACTTGTAGGATTACCGCAGGACAGGAACCCTCTGGTGAGCATTCCGCTAATAATTGCCCTTCCAATATAAATCACACCATGTCAATGAGTTGGATAATAGGATCCTTGGTTATTTTTGGGTTATCTTCATTGCTCACCCTGAATTGCGTGCGCATTGTTTCGCGACAATATGCTGATTTTCAATACAACAATATGGGCTCAGCTGCTACTGCTTGTGTATCATTTGCGGCAATTGTGTTAGCTTGTTCTTGAATGTGGGATCAAACTTCACATAAGAACTATAGTGGTGGTGAACATCTAGGTAGTCCATAGATATTAATACAGTTGCAAATTAAGTACGAAAAGGTAGTCTCCATCATAGGTCGTATTTGCGGCTCGCATTCACGGCAAAAACCTGTTTGGGAATATCTGGTGTAGGAATTTATGGCAAAACCCATCGTTCCAAATTCCCAGATTTTTTCACTCAGTAATTACGTCAACAGTGTACTTACGGCATGTTTGTGGAAAAAAAGAATAAACTTACTCACGGTTTAAGTGCGCTAATTGTGGAACTGCCTTATGGAAAGTGGAGTTTTGCTGAAATAATTCAAATACTTAGGCGAGCGAGCGAATCCGAGCGTATCCGCGAACTATGCTCGCGCGTTTTGCCCTTTTACCCTCACTATATATATATATATATATATATATATATATATATATATATATATATATATATTCATGGTCAATACAGTGAGGGTAACCACTTTGCCACTATATTGTTATTGTGATCAAATATCTTGTTCGCCAGTGCCCCCGGTTCTAGGCATTTGGTTGGATTTCCCCAGTCCGCTGCAATTCCCTCGTTCAAGTCTCCATCTAAGAAGTCGAGATGGGCAGAAAGAGACTTTTCCGCGGACGAGTGCTTTTATGAATCTGCCATACTATTCGCTGACCCCCCATTAGTCGTTTCCAACCGGAACCTGCGTTGGCAAACAAGCCACGCCGAGAACGCAAGTGGTATGGCTTCCTTAAAACGTGACCTTAATATCACAGTTGTTGCCGAATTAGTAGTACATCAATAAGGCAATGTGGTCGTTTCTCACATGTTTCTACTGCCATACGTGGGTGATGTTTTGCAAGCATATGAAGTCCTCGCGTGACATAATCTTCTGTGCAAGGTACATGTGTTTCACATCCATAAACAGGCATGCACGTACAGCAACGCTGCATACTTATCCTTTCAGTGACGCTACAGCTGACTGAAGTTTACGCATCCTTCCTCCGAATGTGATTGGTAGCCTCATGTTTCACACCATTAGTGACGAAGCTGCTTGCTAGTTACACATATTTCCTAGTCTCCTCGAGTGTGTTTCTAGCGAGAGGAGAGGGAATAGCCACTCGCCTGGCCCACTTTGATGCCATTACTTTACATATTCGCAGAAATAATCTCAGTTCAACACGTCGGGTGGAAGTCGTCAGTTTGTCAGTAACCCCTTCTTACAAACAGAAACCGATGCTATAAAGTCCACGTATTCCCACTCTTGAAGCGATTCTCCTTGTGGCACCTCAACAATGCAGTGAGAGGAGTTACCAGGCGATTACTATGGGACCTCACTCGTATCGCAAATAAATGAGAAAGGAAATGACAGGTAGTATTTTCAGGCTCATCTTGTTGTATTGAAAATCAGCATCGTTTTGACTACAGCTAATAGTGAGCAGCTTGCTGCTTATAAATATGCAGTTACTGTTCACAACTTACAAGCCGAAAATCTCACTTTGGGAGCACGTGGTCCTTAAAACTTCTGTTTACAGTAAGCGCTTATTTACTGTCTTCTTTCGACACCGCTGGCTTTGATAATCTCGAATTCGCACCAAAACAAACAGGGAACCACAAGAACATCACACACAGAGAGAGAGGGAGAGATCTCCATGTACAGAATGCAGGGTTCTTGTTACATTACACTAGTCGTCTTGCATTAGGATGAAAATGAATCAATAACGGAACAAATTTTTGTCGAAAAATGCTCGTTTTGAGTATATACACAAGTGGTTTACAGCGTTCTCTACAGGTAGCTGCTGTTAAAACACCTGGAGATTTAATGAGATGACCTCAGCTGCTGACTAGTACATGTTTGCTATTCCCACTCTCTTTGGTATGGGTTCACATGTTACAATGCCTACCACTCACCAGTGTGGGTAGTTCTCATTCAAAAGCGTCAAGTAAAAATCCTGTCAAGTACGTCAAAGGTGGTAAACTGCGAGGAATTGCAACCAGTTTGAATTTACTTTGTCCGTATGCGTTCAGTTTAGTCACCATTCCACTGATACTTGTTCTCATGCGCTTACCCATAATGTACGCCCCCCTCCCCCAGGAAGGGCACCCACATATATATGGTGGGTCTTATCGTCACTTCTTGGCACTTAATTCTACTGAGAAGTGGATAGATTCAGTTTTCCGGTTAAGACCATACTGGCAATCTAACCCTCTGTTTCCCAGAGGAAATAAAACGTAGACCGATATCAGGAAATTTTACCGCTGCTACTGATGGCAGGTTTTGTCAACCTACGGTGGGATGGGATTATTAGGTGCCAACTTCGGGTGCTATCACTGGCGCAAGCTGTACGATGACGCGGTATAAAAAACTAAACTTCTAAGCATGCCACAACTTGTTGTGGTCTGTATTGTGGCCATCCATGAGATGAGCTGTGTAGTGTAGGATAAATGGTTGGATTAGAAGTCCTATCCTTGGCTGAAACTATGCCAGTTTGTTGGCATTTACCACTGTCTAATGAATGCACTGTGCTTAGAAACCTTTAGTAACTGGGGTGGATTAACTGCTTCGTCGCAATGAAATTTTTTCTCACAGTTTTCTAATTCGGAAGGTAATATTTCACCACTGACTATAATAGCATGAAGGGGGGGGGGTAAAAATTCCTCCTCATCAAGGCATTATTCTGGCAATACTATATACATTATTATTTATTTATTTATTTATTTGCTTATATTATTTAAAGCGGAACATTTGGGGGTGGGGGGAGGGGAACAGAACTTCTCTTTTCAAAACTGAGCCATAAACAACACCATGTGCTGAGCATTCTGCCAAGGTTCACCTAAAAGTACCCACTTTAGTGCAAAAAATGACTAAAATGACAAAAATGACTATCAGATCAGCTTAGCTCACTGATGGTCTGCAACTCTTGACTAGAGGATTTGGACAAGAAAGCCCCGTCTACTTTGTTTCCCCTGTCCAGCACTTACCAAACCAACTAGCAGAGATCTATCACTCGGTGGCAAAAAGCCAAGCAACATTGCAGTAACACTTTCCCAAGTAGATATCACAGCTTAGACTGATTGGAAAGCAGTAGTTAGCATGTTTGCACGAAAAGTGGTTCCCAACGTGAAACCACTTGCTTGAGAGTTATCTCCACAGATTGAGTGAATCATAGGTTTGCAGACACACTATTCCGCAGTGTGAATCATGTTTCTACTTGTTTCTGGTGCACATGGCATTCTCGCGTTAACTATTCACCGTTGTATCAAATAGAGTGAAGTTTATCGCACCTGCCTAGGCTGCATTCGCTAATCTGTTTGGTGTTCCTTTTGCATTGTCAAGATTTATTCCCACGAAAAAAAAAAACAATGGATGGGTTCTAGGGAATTTCGAGATATGGCCAGCGGGAAACGTTTTAAGACTAGGTGCACACGGCGAAACCGCTATGGGTTAAATATTTACCATAACAGCTCTTTAGACCGTATTTCCTTTCGGTGTCCTCATCGGCAGACTCAAGCTTGCTCACACTATATCGTTTTGAAACGAACAGCAAGTTGAGAATTTATGGAGGACCCGAAAGCAACGGAAGTGCTCAATAAAGGGCACCACACTTACAAAGTGGGCACTTTCTTGTCTTAACTATTACTTATACCCTCACTGCATCACAGATACATAATGACTACCATCCAGAGGACATAAACTCTCATAAGTAGTCTCATTCATCGTTGGAGAAAGGCTACAAATCGGAGGCTGCGATTACGCGTGAAGCATTAAACTTGTTCCTAAAGGTAGGAACAACTTGCACACGATAGGTGTTCGTTCTACTAAGTGAATTTGAAAACTTCTGGCTCACCTACACTAAGTACTTTAGTGCAATCCAAAAATAAGTCGACTGAGGTACTTAAGTCACCATATGGAAGCGAGTTGTACCATTTCAAACGGTCTTTCAACTGTACAGTGTCTGAAAAGGGGTCGATTGATATTTTTTGAAAGCGATAACCTCAGTAAAATGGTAAAATAGCTATTCTGCAACAGTCAAAAAGCCGAACGGCAATGGTATTCCAAATTATTTGACGATGTTTGAGTTAAAATCCAGTGAGCTTCGAAGTAAAGCATAATTATCCCACATTTTCCTTGATCAGAGTAACCTTTATTACGATTTTACACGTTCGAAATGTTACGTGTTCACATTGGAAAAGTGAACGAATATCTATCGTGTTTCTATATTGTTTATGGTGCTTATCTGGATTCAGACATTACTGAGGCAAAAATATCTCTCAGATGGCGAGCAGGCATGAGGCGAATAGGAGGAGAACCACTGTGGTGGTGCCACTATGGTGGCATTAGTTGGAGTAAATTATAATGAGAGTGAGTAAATCTTGGATGGAGAAATCCAAGCATACAGAACCGGAAAAGGCGGCGCTTGCCAGTGGATTCGAAGCAACGGCGTATCGGATCAGCGCTCCATCAGGGCTACCAAGGATGTTACTTCATGTCACACAGATTTTCCAGTTCAGGAGAAAAATAAGCGGTGTGCAGTATCGTTCGGAAACTTAGTTACTGTTTGTCGGACTCGTCTGAATATTTGGAATGCACCTAATCATAAGAAAGTATTGAGCTATATTACTGAAAATACAGAATAGAAATTTTGAACTTTACGTTAAAGCCAGCTGCTAACTTCCAACCAGTTTCAGTTGGATTATAATTATTTTCTTCACAACGATCGTTCCAGAAACGATATCCAGCACGTGGTTGGAACTAAGTAAACATTCTCGCGTCTATTTGGACTGCTAAAGCACAACTAACGTGTTCGTGTTATGGGATACCTGAAATTTCAATGCGCAAGCACTCCACACCACCACACGGTTTTATTCAAGAACAAGTTGTTACAGGGTGTTTCTCCAGAAGGATGGAAAACTGCAAAAGGGCTTAGGTTACTGAATTCGGCTGTTAATTCCTTACACTTGTTATCAAACAACTTGAAGGATACCGTTTTTTCTTAAACCGAATTCTCGTACCTAAACAGGTCTTTTTTTTTACCGTTTTCCATGTTGAAATATATGTGAGGCAAATGCACTCTCAGCCCATTTTCGCTGACTCTGACTATTGACTGAGCGCATTAATGCCACAGTCTTAGATTTGATGTGACTAACTTATATGCATGTGAATGAGCATGTGGTTGGCAGCGCGGTTGCAGGTGCACACACCCGCTATGCTAAGTAAAAAGTCTAACAAGAAATGGCGTTTTTAGATGAAAATATGGTTCGGATCCCAGTATTTCTTCTGATTTCAGGCCATCAAACTGAGGGAGAACTGTTTGAAAAATGCTTTTCCTTCTGTGCATCTCATCACTGCAAATAGAAAATCTATGATCTTTTCCGGCTGCAAAAGAAGAAGACACTGAAGAGCGAGCCCGCCTAGTTACACTGGGCAACATGATCAGGGTCGCAAAAACTACTAACTGTTTCACTGCTCACGGTGGCTATGGGTGAAATTTACTCATGATGACTTTGTCAACCCCTACCTAGGTTAGTTTTACCAGGGCAGAATCGGTTTTGCAAACCGGAACTGTTTAGCTACCTGAAAAAATCCCATTGAACCACCTAGTACTGAATTCCCAAATTATTTCAAGTTGCCCCTACCTTCAGCTAACCAAGCAGACAGTCTAGAAAGAAGCACAGTAGGAACGGAGTGAGGACTACATCTTGTGGTGTTTTCCATCAAGAGAATCAAAGGTTACACGGACCTTATTCTGGAAGTTGAATCCTACTAGCAGCATCCACCCACATAGTTATCTCGGCAAAACCCAAAGTTAAAGTCACATTTCCTCGACTGTGCTCTTTATGCTAAGTGGAACGTAGAAAACAAACCTCCTTTTTGCATGGTGATGTTTGGGGGATTTGTAGAATTCACGTTCACACCAGTCTGGTTTGAACAGTCGTCCTCCTGTCCTGGCGCAATTATTCTGGTGGGTTCACACCAAAGGAGGGTGCACTAGACTTGAGCCTCGCTCTTACTGGAACACAACAGCAGTGTGTATTCTTGGTTGAACCGGAGTTTGAACTCCGGACATCTAAGGCGAGCGTGTTACCACTACCCCGCCAGCGCGCGCTGGACACACTGGAATTTTTCATGTCTGAACAGCTGAATGCGTTCGTGCCTGAGTCATGCGATTGATTTGCCCTTTCGTAGACTATGGGTCGGATTGACCAACACACAAACCAGGTGGCTGATCAATAAGATCGTGGTCGACCATTTTTCCTAGATGGCTTCCTGTTTCTGCGAGTGAAGGTATGTGTGACTGGTAGACAGTGTTACCAGAAAATCACTGGAAAGAGGCACTCAAAGGGACGCGGAAGTCCGCTGGAGAGAGGCCACCAGCTTGATCCTAGAAACCATCCTGCTGTTCTCACAACTTGAATCTGAAGCTGTTAAATGGACTAAATTTGTCAGAACTCACCAAGCCTGGGCACAGAATGGGAAATTTCACTAGTGCGACAGATTCTGTGATCAAATGTATGCCATCATTTTATGTGACTCCCTTGCTGTTTCTCCCTTTTTTGCATGCACTTCAAGTTTTCTGAATGTTGATCAAAAAAGTGAAATAAATGGTGACGTATCCGATGGCACCGGCTTTAGAAAACCTAACCTATATCGACACGTAAATCCTCAAACCAGATAGCTACCACCAGGTGCAAATGTAAGGTCTGTTTCGATCACCAAGATGAGATGCGTGGCGTGCAAGTGCACACTCCGATTGTAGTGAAGTTCGCTACGACGACCAGCCAGTCCACCGATTGGACGCCACCCGCTAGGTACCCATGAAATTCAGCCTAATATGATCGATCAATACCGATTAATATCGGTTACTGGTTGGCGTTTAGATACAATCACATAAGGCAGTGTGGACGTCTGTGGAGCCGCCTGTCTACAGCACTCTTCCGGTGATTGGCTGATGCGTATCGATTTCTCACATCGCATAAAAGAGCGTACCAGAACGAGTGTGGTGACAACGCACCCGACGCACAGACGACGCTTGGTCTTTCTTTCTCTCTCTCTCTACCGTTTCTTAACGTCGATTCACCGTCGGAATGCACACCGAATTCAGCTCGACCCGATTGGTTTTTGAGTGACTGTGTGATTTGCATGGAGCACCTAGTCCGTTACCGTGTGCTACAACGGTTTTCTTCGCCCTTTTCCAAAGTCAGCAATACCCAAAAGAATTAAACTACGCTGCAATGAGATGCGGATAAGTTTAACGAGTGTCAATTGAAAGAACGTTAGTAGGTATGGAAACATGTTAGTATACATGGATTTGTACTAGCCTTCACGATATTTCTAGTTAATGATCTGTATCGACATGTTCATACAGATCACACGGTCACTTGCTGATGAAATACGGTCATATCTGAGGTCTTGAAAAAATCGAAGGTCTATTGATGAAAAGTGAGTGCAACAATGAAAACGGCATACCCTAATGCGACGACCAGGGTGCAAAATGCATGACCGTGTCGAGCTATATCCTGTTTTCTCGAGTATGAGGACCGATGTGGATTTTGATAGTTTTTCAGTTTGGAATCTTGGATCTCAAATTTCGTGCGTAATTTGTTGAACATACTTCAGCGAGCTGAGTTTAATTTCGAGTTTTGGTTTTGTGAAAGCATCCGATACGACATAGTACGCTATACCTACCTGTGCTAAAAAGCTGATTTGCACCGCACAACAGCTTCGTCCTCATCAAGAATAATCAGCAACGGGGGTCTTTAGAAATTCCAGGGGAATCCAAGACTTTCAGTTGCCGTTAGCTTATCAACAGTTGGCTATCTCTGCCGTATTTAGGATATAGTGGAGTATGTTGCCTCAGCCTCGCTTTACCTGATGGTGAGCTGATTATTTTCTCGAGTGCTGCCCAAGAGAAGCTCCCAAGTGATTTAGAGGAATGTCCAGTTTGAAACGTTACTTGGGTTTTATGAGTAGGGAAATTTTGTAGTTTCCATGTTTTGATTACGTCGTCGTTAGAAATAGTCGTCAGTCCGCATCTGTCAAGTCACCGAGAAGACTTAAAGTCACACTTTCTGCGCAGGATTTGAACATCTATTATCCAGCCTCTGTTTTCTGAAAACGATGTTCGTCAGTCCGAATAATCTCGGGACTTCTTGGATCGGGGATAATCACGCTTCTGCTGCCAATTATTTTTTTAATTCTCTTCTGCTGCGAAGAAAAGAATTAGGAAAACTCTTAGGTACGTTTCTCAGAAAGACACAGTGCAGCTTTCCGAAAGAAATTCGCCCTATCCTCAATGGTAAGAAATTGGATGTGAATAAAAATACTTGATGAGGGAAGCGCTAGTGACTCAGTATATAACCATACATAATTTTAGCGAAATACACTCATTTGCAAACAAATTTGGTTTTTCGAGAGACTCATCTGGAACCCAGCTGAATGAGTGTATTTCGCTAATTCCGTGCAATTTGGTTTCAAGTAGAACATAAGGTTGATGGAAACTCGGGGACTGCGCCCACCTGATGAGCCCCAAGAAGAGCGAAACCAGTCGTGGGCTGTCGAAGAATTTTCAGCAACCTTATGAGTAGTGTATTACGAATATACATGCATCGCTATATCTCGAATATCGTAGCAACTGAAACATGAGGCGGCCTGGTACAGCACGTCCAGTTGACTGGAAACATCACAAACGAGAAATTCAGCTGGGTTCCAGGTGAGTCTCTCGAAAAACCAAAGTTGTTTGCAAATGAGTGTATTTCGCTAATTCCGTGCAATCTGTTTTCAAGTAGAACATAAGGTTGATGGAAACTCGGGGACTGCGCCTACCTGATGAGCCCCAAGAAGGGCTAAACCGGACGTGGGCTGTCAAAGAATTTTCAGCAACCTTATGAGTAGTACATTACGAACGAACATAATCTTAGTTATATAAAGCCTTGTAAAGTCTCTTCCACGTTTCGAAGACTTTGGTAACTTTATAACTGGCTTTGAGCCGTCGGGTTTTGAACAGTTTACGTTTTATACTGTTTCGGTCAGCTAGGAATATTATTTGTGGAGAAATTTTTATCCTGCATCCGAACACTTTTGGCACAAGTCTTTATGCAAGTGTATTTGTGTGTACCTTTATCATTTCACACAATTCACGTTTACGCTATCTTTTGGTCCCGATTTGGAATCACGTGCTCCAGTCCTAGTTTGTTTGTTGGTCTGGGGTATTAACCGGAGGTATTGACATGACTAACCTGAGTCATATCAACAGTGGCACGTGTTCTATGCAGCATTTTATGCAAATCCATTTACTGCACTTCTAATGTAAGTCGCTGAAATCTCAGCCACTATAACTAAATTTCAGTGTTCTGTCCAACATATAATGCCAGCCGAAATCACCTGTTTCATTTCCGACTGCCGCACTGTATACTGAAAGGGGCCTTGTGAAACTCACCCAAGTCACAATTTCGAAATCACCCTATACTATTCAGCGGAATAATTGGATACTGGTGGTTTGTTTGTTTGCAGGCCTAGGCGATTTGGTCTCCAACGTTTCATCATCAGTCGAGGTGAAATCATCAGTACGTTCTGAAGGGAAGTGCGTCCAGGTTGGGAAGGCACTTCCAAAGTGAACGCACTTCCACTCACTGATGGTGATCGAACATTTATAACCAAATTGCCCAGCTCAGAAAACAAACCAATGGTTATTCTTACAACCTGAGTTACCAGTATTCTCACCAAATGCAAATTGGACACAATAACAATATGCGGTAACTATTCATTGCATGTCATCGAAAACCTACGAACCAGCGTGTCCCAAAGAATCAGACTCCAAACTCCCTCTTCATCATTAGCTACCGCCGAGCCTTAAAACAGTAGTGATTAGATGTTCTGTCTTCATTCAGTTGAAAAGCTTCATTCTTCCGCGCAAAGCACAACTCAGCTCATTTCATAAATTCTTCATGAGACATGACTACTCGTGAGTGACCAATTTTCAGTGTCTGAGATGTTTACTGGCCTTTGGGTGGATAAGGGAGGCGTCGAAATTACGCTCGGATGTGAAGTTTTTGATCGGTAGTACTTTTCGTTGATGGTCTCATAAGACCCAAGAAACAGGGGAAATGCGAGCACACTGAAGGTCGTCGTTTCTTGCACTGATAATAAGTGGCGTCACACAGTTACAACCGATATCCCTGTAAAATCCCCAAAGCGTACAAGGTCAGCATAAGACAGGCCCCAACCTAAAACAGATGGTTCGGTCAAAATTTGGTAGAATATGAAGTGATGCATGGAAATCCACCACACTGTGGAGGTAAACGGAAAGTGTTTGGAGAATGAGTAGGAAGGATTGATGACACATCACTTGCGTTTGTGAGAGATCATCTGAACGACACCACCTCTGGTTTACCGTATCATTTTCCCAATGAAGGATCTCGCTTCATGTTTTCCTATCGTATTCTGAAAGATCTTTCGGTGTCCAGGGCTAGTTTCGTTGTTAGTCGTTACCGATATCAATCTCAACTGACTTTGTTGGGCAAACCTATTCTTTTAGTGGACTGAAGTTGCACTTTCCGGAAGTTTTCAGCAGAAAATTTCCACGTTTTATCCTCCATTCCTCCTCTGATCCCATACTATACTTCCAAAATAACCAGGATGAAAACGAAATCATGGAGAGTTGAATCTGCAGATCCCCTGAATTTTGGTCGCGTTTTCTTCAACTCTGAGGTCTCAGTATATGTGCGGAACTTTCAGAATTGGCAGGAGAATTGAACACGCATTGTATAGGAGAAAACTGAAAGAAACGAATATTATCCACCACATAAATCAAACTGTGATTATCGAACTAGGCAGTTTCGCCACAACCAACTACACAAAGCCCGGCATGTAAAGGAAAATCAAACTGCAGACGTAGTAGGTCGCTGCCATTCCGTAAGTCCGCGCTACCGAATTGGAGACTAGCTGTCTATTCGTACGAAATTACCCCCATCAGTTGTTGACGGTGCCGGTTTTGTACACCTACCTTCAAGAATGTTTGATGAATACACCCTCTAGACTGACACTGCCACGTGCCGGTGCACTGTCTTCCTGCTGTTGAGAAGCTTCTTCATTAGGTATCTGCATTTAGCAAGCATTGTATCACTGGATCATGTAATAAACTACATCGCATGAAGCAGTTTTTCTATCTTCTTTCATTGCGGAGATGACAACAGCTAATGTTCATTACGAGCGAGCATTGGGTTAATACGGGCTAATGATTTATTCAAAAGCATAAGTTTGGCGTACTCCACTACTACATGAATCTCCACGAACCATTTTAATACACCACTTTAGCACGGATCCTAAACCCACACACGCACACCAGAATGGCATGTAATTTTTCTAAGTTTTCAATTAGAATAAACTGGTTTGACATGGAAATATTCTCAAAACTGCAATAGTTTCTTAAATGCAACGGCGAGCTAACTTACCGTTGGAGCTATTTGTTTCAACAACTATGCAACCACTGCTGCAAGTGATGAACTGGACAAGCATTACCTTACTTTTAGTGGGCCCTCACTAGGTGGTGGTTTTGATCAGGGCTATCTGTTTGCAGCTAAATTCTGTCAGATACCGTGGAAACAAACCAATGCAATCGTATTGCCTTCATATGCTAAGTCAGAGCGCAGATTCCGTAGAGATGGACGAAAATAACGTAATCTGAAAGAAGCGGTAAATTGGTACCGTGAACTGTGGCAATCAAACTACTTGACTGAAATGATGGAAATGGAAGAATTGATGAGGAAAAGTCATAGGAGGAAATATAGTGGCTCAAAAGGGCAATGTAAAGTCTTCAGAGTACTAAAGTAGCACACAACTTATTTTGGACCCACAGTATTAACGGCAATTTTTGGGTATGAGCTGATATTGAACGTGAAAGAATTCGTAGAGTCTAAAGTTACGGCAACTTCTCTTTTCAGCTGAGTTTGAAAGAGGCTTATGTTCCAGAATGTCTTCACTGATGATCCAGAAAAAGGTGTGTTTCAACAACGATTTTGAATTCTGGATATATCAGATTGTCAACATACTTTCTGGTGGTAAACCGATGGGCATGGATAAATGACAAAAAGGCACCACTTTGCTGAGACCATAGTTCAAGTATCTATGAGGAACAATGTTTATTTGGAATAGTTTTGCTGTATGTGTACTGGTGGCAAACAACCGAAAGCGAGTCACCGGTGTCTGAAGATTATGATATGGTCAATTTTATAGGTTATCAAGCTGAGGGGCTGATATCTTGAGTTCTGCCATCTAGTTCAAACAAATGAATATGGTTTGAGATACGGCATATCCGGGATGCGTCATTGGCAATCATCTACGAAAGGTCAAATACACACAATCCAGAAACCAAAGTAATGGCATTAGTTGGGTGAAGGGCCTAGTGACGTAACCAGTGCGCAAGTGCTGCACTATCTGTTGAACGGTAACTGCCTGCCGTAGTTTCAGTGGACATTTGATCTGGAGGAAATTAGTACATTAACCTCCGCACTCGTATTCCTGAATGGACTTCACGTAATTTTAAACGAAGGCATCTAGTTGTTTACGGTAGGTCAATACGGACTGAGTAAGGTTCGACGGTAATCCCCAATTTTTTCACACCTTAGCTTGCCTGGTTGGTGTTCTGTTCGCTGAACTTGGCAGTCAAGTTGGAAATGCCTAGTCACCAGTCGGGGTGTCATCATCAGCGCGCAGTGGATAAGCGTTGCATCAGTGCGGGGGTCCTGAGCATTGCTGTGTGCGTGGTTATAGATGTCTCGTCGACCGAGGGTGATTTTTGACTGTGACTGGCCGTTCGAACGGTCGAACCTTGTTGGTAGGCTAGTTGGTCAGTTCCGTGATTGGCTTACGTTCATCAGGCATTTGATGTTGTCCTCTGTCACTCGAACTCGAACCTAGTTTTGTCCTTTCTCTGGTTGTCATGCTTGCCGGCTGATCCGTCCGTCTGATTGGTTCTCTTTGTAATCTCCGATTAAGCTGACGATTCTTTACTCAAAATGTTATAGTGATTGGGTTGGTTGGGTTTCTATGTCGGTTTATCGCGTCTCTGACAAAGAGCCATACTTTCGGGTAGTCTCTTGTTTGCATTGCGTTTCCACGTGCTAACACCGAGTTTTCTAGACTGACTACATGTCACTCAATAGCAAACTATACAGCGCATTGGGAGGATTTGCTTCGATCGTGACATATTTCTGAAAGTTTACGCCTTTTTATTTACATAGTCCATTTTGATATAAATAAAGTGTACAATTAGTAGAAGTCGTGTAGTAGTAGTCACAGCTTGGAACTGCTTCAGCCCTTCTAGTGGGACTGGCATATGTGATTCTCAGTGCCCTGTTAGATACATTTTGAGGAAACTGAGATAATGTACTTGATGTGAAGTTCTGTCCCGAATTACATTATTATGTAAACTCAAAGTTGAACTAGTATATCTGGTTATACGCTGCAAACCAAAATTCGCACTGCTACTGGAAGTCGTTTACTCTTCCTCTACAGAAAGGGAACTCAGTACGGAAAAAGATGTCGGTTTAGACTTGTTTTAGGTGGGTTCATGCATACATGTCCATAGTACATACATACAGTACCTCTAACACGGTAGCTCTTAAGAACTTTGTGCTAGTTAGGCCAATTCACTATTAGCAAACCGGTTTGGTCACTGGTAACCCAATGACTTGACATTCTGAACAGTGCCCACATTGACGATGAGGGCATATGTGACCGACGAGTAAGTCTCAGGAGCGGTCACCGGTCCATACGGCTTGACACCATTTCCCGAGGGGAGAATGACTGGCTGACTGCCTACTTTCTCTCAATGAGGAATTCTTAGAAGGGAGTGTGACTTTGTAAAAAACGACAGTGTGCACTCTGCTGCCCTATTAACGTGAAATTTGGGTATATAATCTTGAGTAGATGATTACTCCACGGTAGGTTACATCCGAAGTACGGGACAGCTCCCAATAACATCAAAGAGGCGCTATGAACAGGATGAATCAGATGAAGCTACTTCAAATCTGTTAAGATCACCGGAAACCCAAGCAATAAGAGCCGTTAGGAGGGTAGAATTCGAAAGGCGATAGATATGTACGAACAATGGGCAGTTCCATATGCGGTTTGTGCCGAGCCGCACGTGCATCAACAGGAACACCATGTATCGGATGAAAACTACAAGGAATGAGACCGGAGAGTGAACAGGATGGGACAGCCATAAAGTCATTTGCACGTCTAACTGGTGACCCAGGCACTCAATTCAAGTGGATACAACTGAACAGTTGAGCAGGTCAGTGCATGCAAAGGGTCAACCCATGGCCCGCACCACTCAGAAGATGCCTCTTGGGACACACATATGACTGGTGCTGGTGATCATTCAGCAAGGTCTGAATAACAGTGGTTGGAGCGAGCCAGGCATAGCACCGTTGCAGAATACACCATATAAAGCAGGGCGGACCTTGATTTCGTTTCCCGTCAATGAGAGGGCAACGACGTTTTCAGGATGTTCACCAATGAATTCAAATGACTTTCTTGGTGTTTTTATGTCATCCCATTTCGTTGAGAAAAAAATTAAAATTCTCCTCTGCACACTGAGTTTCTACTAAAAGTTTAAGATCGCGTTTTTCCCTCGCTAGTTTGCCTTGTTTTCAATATCCAAGTTGTGCTAGCCTTGCCCAGGTGAGTTAAATCTGTCAGCACAGTGTATGGGCGTGATTCTTACCTGTAAAGTGAGTTTAACGCTTTTTGGTCAGCGCTGTAATTAACAGTGTTAGCCACACACAGGTTAGGAATTGTTCACCACTGCAGATGTTCCACTGATTCCTCCCATATAAAACCTGTGTGTTTTGTAGTCTGTCCTCACCCGTCCTCCAACCGAATAGCCTCAAAAATCTGCAAGCTTGTTACGTTATGAATGCCATCGTTATAATGATAAAATAACTGTTTTAAAGCCTACAGCTAGCGTAGGCAACTACAACTTGAGGACGCCGCAGTTCCTCACCGAAATTGTCCTGCGTAATGACAGGTGACTATGATTACTCGAATTCGACCCTCCCTTTACTCGATTAATTAAAATTAAGTTACATGCGAATCTTTTTCACAGAACTTTTTTCACGTTTACGAGAATCGACGGTCCATATTCTCAACTGCAACTGAGGCTTATGCTGGTATATTCATATGATCAGCCGGGGGCATTACTAACGGGTAATTCTATGGTAGTTAGCCAAGCTTGTATAGAAAGTATAACACGTGATAGGTGTATGACATAACAGTTACAATAGGGAAAAAGGCCTATATTGAGATACCGTACGTTGCACAGTTCTAGTTTTGCTTTTAGACTTCGCGTCGTATTGTAAATGTGGGTGATATTTTCCAGTCTGTTACTATGCTACATTGTCAATCATGTTATGTCAAAAAAGGATGAGTCTGTTAGTGCCCCGGGAACCGTAACATGAATGGTAGTAACGTCGTCTGCTTTTGTATGACTTTTGCCCAGGGAATATTCCATCCGGCAAATAAGTCTCCTCTGTTATTGCAAAACATCCTGGATGAGAGAGTATTTACGTAAGAAGGCCGCACTAGATTTCGGAAATTCTGCCTTTATGAGAAGGCCATACAAGAATACAGCTTTAATATTGGTCAACAATCTGGGTGTATCTGTCACACAGAGGCTTAATACACTCCTGTTCATATCGAGTTCTACTGTCCTTATTCCAGGTTTTTTTCCTCGTAAGTTACTTCGCGCAGGAACTCTCAAATAGTCACTAAATAAACTAACTTATATTAGAACAGGTTTTACACGGCCAAATTATGTAAGGAGCTAAAGTTTTTATTGTGCAACAGATTTACAAACCGTGTCAATCAGTTTGGGAATCCGCTTAATGCCGAATTAGTGGTTAGAACGTGACCTTAAAAACAGCCATACAGGTAAATGGAGTGTCTGGAAGCTTAGAATATAAATGCTGATACAGTGAACGTTTAATTCAAGTGGGTTGGAAGAAATAGCAATAAGTCCGAATGAAAAGCTGACTGTTCATGAATAGGGGTGTATATTAACATATAGTTAGAACAATAATCCTACCTTAGTAAATTTTACCTGCTGCCCAGGGTTGATTAGTAAATTCACGGTCCTGAGATCATTAAGAGTTAACCAGAGTTCACGCGACCGCCACACTGACAGCCTGAGGAAGTTCAATACTGGATAGCGCTTCGGGGAATGTGGCTTTGCAGAAACTGATTCAAGTTCTAAGAGCACTGCTCGGTACTTACCGGGTTCTACTTTGGGAGGGAGGATCTATTATTGGCTGACAGCTGATCAGTGGTAAGATTGTCCAGTCAAATCCATAAGAATTATGGCTAATTTTGTCCTTACATTTCTTGTACTTGCTCACAGGTCCTCCTCCTCCGGATTGACATTGAAGTCATGAGCAGGCAACTACATCCGGCTGTGGCAATATGTCTAAATAATGGTGGCTCGGGTGAGTTTATCGGCTGTTGATCACGTGTCAGTTGATCTGTTCACCGAGCTTGGCAAGTGGTTTCCAAGCCTTTCATCGCCACCCCAACCATGCACTGACGAAATGTTTGTAGACCTGTTACCAAGCTCGGCATATAGATCAACTACCACGTGACCAGCAGCCATCATTAGGCTGTGCGCAAAATGTTTGCGCTATTTTGCACATATACTGGTGTATAATGGAGGAGCACGATTCGTGATAGGCCAGTCTTGATCAGATGACAATCTATAACAGTTATAAAGTTCATAAAATCCTGAGTAACTACAGGAGAATCGCGAAGCCTGATGAGCGCTACAAAATGACATCATTTTATAAGAGCACGGAGCTGAGTATCTTACAGTAGCTTGCAGTATGCCAGCATCGAAAATTTTCCTACTGACCGGTCTCCTTTCAGCGTTAGCTCAAGTGGTTGTAGCAAATTCTATTCGTAGAAATTTAAATTCCCAAACATGTCTTGGTAGAATACGAAAAAATTTGATAGTCTTGTTGTTTACGAATACCTTATTTTCCTTCTATGTCACATGTGAAGCGGTTGAGGCTCTATAGGTTTCGGGAGACTTTTGGAAAACCGCATAGTGCGAGGAATATATACCAGAAATATTCTTGACCCACATCCACACGACCTCTTTCAGTAAAATTATGTACGGTGATCAAAAGTTTGTTGTCACTAAAAATACTTTGGCTTGGGATTTTACCACAAACCCATCTATTTTATAGCAGCAGATTCATGAGTCAGTGGAGCCGGTATCTACCAGTGAGTTCTAGAATTACAGACAACTAGTACTAAGTAAATTTTGGCAGTTTTTATGCGGAGTACTGCCCTACGGAATTTTCCCGGCTTTCGGTTCTGTTTTGTATGGCTCATGAAATAGCAGTGACAAACCGAAATATGGTTTTGGTTGGGTGTCGATGTGAAACGCGTTTGGTTAAACAATCTTATCTTGTGAGAAATCGGCTTGACCACAAGGCGGTCATTTTAACTATTTTTCTCATAAGCGGGTTATGAAGTCTGCGTTTGAATTACACGTCATTGATGCGCAGTCCACTTTAATAACTAGTCAGTTTACGTGATGGATTTGTTCATATTCGCTCACTTTTGGCTATCCTTCTTGGAGTATGCAGCTGCGTCCCGGTTGTGCAAGAAGTTCGCAGATATTTTCATGAAGGAAACTACTCACAAGGTTGCTGAAAATTCTTCGACAGCCCACGACCGGTTTCGCCCTTCTTGGGGCTCATCAGGTAGGCGCAGTCCCCGAGTTTCCGTCAACCTTATGTTCTACTTGAACCCATCATAAACGAGAGGCTCACTTGAGTCTCCCGTGAAAACCAAATTGATTTGCAAATGAGTGTATTTGTCGAAGTTCGCAGATAGTTTTTTTAGGGATAGAAACGGGATGTTTTTGGAAATAGCCAGAGATATTCTAGACTTTGGAGGCCTGAACATACGGCTAAACTGAGTAAATTTTTCAAAAAGTGTCAAGAGCTTGGTTGCTGCAAACGGTATCATACACTAATGGACTGTACTGACATGGTCAGCTGATAGTCCCTTGTGGTCAGCTGGAATGCTGCGTCGGGTGATACGGCAATTTTGCCAGTAGGAATAAGAGGCCCTAAGGGCTGTTTGATTACGTGGGCATTTGTCAACCTACCTTTCTTTTTCGACAAAATTTCAGAAGTCTCAGACTTCCAGGAAATTTATATAGAAGCCACTGTAAGCAAGTTTCCGGTAAAACGCATTTCGAGGCCAAGGCAGTTGGTTACTGTATCCAACCATTCCTGCAAAGCAGTTTGGCCGATGAGGTCTATTGAGTAAAGTTTTTGTCGATTTACACCTCTTCCACGCAACCTCCTGATTTTCACATTGATCACATCTCAAGGATATGCCACTGGTAGCATTTTGTGGTTTAGGAACAGATGGTCACATCATTATGAGTTCAGTCAATAGGTATGAACTAATATGTCGGACGCCTCAGAGTTAGGATATGGAGCGATTTCTCTTCTCAGCATTTTATCATCTAACGAATTAGTTCACTGTTCATTCCTAATGGCTAAGTCCAAATTGTCTCTCATAGATCATATAACTATCCCCGGGGGTGGACAGCCATTGTCTTATCGACCCAGCTAATGAGGCTAATCTTGCAAGAATTGCGAACGTTTTTCCATAGTTTTACGTTAGAGTGAAAGCACCTCAGGCTGTTACCTCATGTTCGTTGTCCAACGCTTAAACTTTAGTCGTGAACATGTGCGTAACTACATGGTGATTTGCGCTTACAGCGTTAATCCTAGTCAGGATCACATCCAGGAAGGTATATGTGCGCTGTTTCAGAAGAATTGTTCACACTAGTCAAAAGGTCGATTTTTTTACAATGTAGTGAAGACAGTTGACCGGCTATGCACATAACTCCGCTCGAAAAATCAGAGGTCAACTTAGAACTGAGGAGACCTACTGCAGTGGTCAACAGTTGCCGCTGAGCGTAAAACAAACCGTTTTGTCACTAAACTAACACGTGAATAGGGCAGTAGCAGTGTTTGAATATTTTTTGATTATTATAGCACACAGCAAAACCATACCCTTTTAATCGGACCCACTAACAGTAGGACGACATCCTTATACATAAAACGCCTGATCAGAAAGTAAGTTCTCCCAAATAAAACACGTATAACTGTATCATTTGCTAATACTCTGAAGAAGAGCGCACATCACAAACTGATTCTGCCAATCACAGGTGGTCTTCTTTGTATTAGCGAAGGGCTCCAAAACCTTTCGGTTGGTGGTCTGAGTAGGAATTCGTTATTCTGCCAACCATACATCAAATGTCTAAATATTATCAAGTTGGGTGAGTTTATCAGCAGTTGATCCGTTCGCCGAGGACAGCAGCGGGCTTGTGAATTCTTCATCACGATGATCATTCACGTGACGATGAAACAGCTGCAGGTTAGTTGCCAAGATCGGCGGACCGATCAACGGCCACTAGAACAACAGCTAACCAAACACCATACCACACAATTAATCATTCGAGCATGCCCTCAGCGAGAGGAGCACACCGGAGTGCCCATTTGCTGTCAACGAGAATGAAGCTTAGAATTCTTCCAGATGCATCTGCGGTGCAAAGAATCATATGAAAGTGCACATTGTGCTTGATCAGCCAAGCCGTGCGCATTGTTACTGCCACCATTATCAGAGGCTGGAGTCACTCCGCGCTTATTCACTTCAATGAGTGTAGGCTACTTAGAACTGTTTATTGTGCGAGAGTAGCAGTGCTGCCTCTGACTGTTTTAGTGACTTGAAGACATGCTGCATGGTCATTCGCTTGACAAACCCCTATACTAGGGCCCTCATGCGTTCCAATGAGACCCCGTGGGATCCTAGAGAAAAATTCGGCAACGCAGCCGATTTGAAGGCACCGGACTACAACTAGAGATGATGGTTCTTGCCTCGAGCTCGGAAACGACAATGCAGCGTATGACACGATTGTCATTGCTTACTTTCTATGTAAACATTGGTGATTCGCTTCGCTCCACCCACTGGGCTTCGGCTCACGAAGCCCTCTGACTTCGGAGAACCGGTCCAAGTGTGATTTGACCGCGTGCTCTTTACACCTAGTTTATGATTACACGTGAACGGCTGCCCGAACATGGTGGTTAGACAAACAAGTGCCACACAACCATGTCCATGAATTACAGAGATCATGTGCTGCCCACTCTCAGGACGGGTAAAACGTTGTTCACAGCAACCTCTGTGTAGATACTGATCAGCTGCACCCACCATTATTTGCATCTTGCTTACCGGAAGACCCACGCTATGACAGAATGCAGCAGATGCATTTTGAAACGTTAACTACTTTAACATATCGATCCACCAACATGAACTCCTGGGTGTTGTCTTGGCTGACAATACACTCCTGAAAGGCGAACTGTCTCGGTCTTCCTGTCACTGCGAAATCAAATTTATCGCCCCAAATAGTAGCCTTGCTCACAACTGATCCTTTTCCGCTTTTATAATCGGGCTGTGCAGTTGCGCTGTTTCATCGAAGCCACGGCAGAATCTATTCAGACCGAACACTTAAAGTGTTAAGTTTAGCTCCTGGAGGATATGTACAGAATGGCACGATCGTCACTATGTAAGTCCTGTATAGGTACCGATGAGGTCCTTGTCAAAAACCGTGAGTTGTACCAGTCCCATGTTTTAATATGCAGACAGTACTGCGGGTTTTTAATCCCTCGCAAGAAATGTGAACAACGTATCAAGGAGTTCAGATTAGTAATATATATATATATATATACAAGAAATGTGAACAACGTATCAAGGAGTTCAGATTAGTAATATATATATATATATATATATATATATAAACACTACTAAAAGCGGACCAGGTCTTGCTTGCTCACTGACCGCACCCACTATAAAGTGAATTGAGATGACGGTTTCTGTAGCCCATTGTGGGCTAGTCTTTGATTATCAGTGAGCTTTCAAAATGCTTCCTTATGCTCTTCTCACCTCTCTTCTACACTTCCCGGGCAATGAGGAATGACTGACATGTACCGTTAAGCGCTTTTTGATCGACACATATGGTTAACATGCCCGGTAAAGTACGCTTGTTATTTACTTTATGGTGTACGAGCTCCGCAGCAGCTTCTCGCGCAAGTCACCTATTCTACTTGCGTGGAGACCCAAATGGATAACTAGCCTATACCGTTAATACACCTGGCTTCACTCCTCATAAAAATGTAGCCCACGAAGTTCGAATGCACCATATTATTTGATATTTGCCGAATATAAACAGTACTTCCAAATGATCTCCCAGGACCCATTCGGAACTCAGATCAATAAACCGATAAACTGAGCATAAATGTGCTCTTTTCTTACTGCAACTATGTAAAATGGGAGGGGCAGATTGTGCTTAACTTTCCCACAAAATAATCCAGCGCCTGACGCAAAACGCACTGAGTATGACAAAGGATTCCTAATATAGGTTATGTGGTTTGCATAATCACGCATTAGGTCTAATTTCATCGGTTCTGAAGAGTAAAGCTGAGTTGTCAAAATGCGCAGTTTGGGGCATAATTGGCTTCTGAACGAACGCCAGGCCCTACATGGGAGCAAAAGAGGCGGCGTGTTTTCTAGCTGGGCATGAGCTGCATGCTTTTAAATGGTAATTCGTAACAGCAAGCACATTAATGCTGCAGTAAGACAGTGCGATTTTGGGCACTCACTAGGTGACAGAAGACACGCTAATCGGCTGACGCGCTGCGTTTGAACTGGCGCCCAAGCCAGAATCCAAACTTGGCGGTTTTTTGGATGGTGCTGTGCTGTGCATTTAAACAAGAGGTGAGGGCAGGTTTTAAGCTGGCCACTGTGAGTTCACAAACTTCCCCGCAAGTTAGTAAAGCTGGCGCTTTGGCAGTGAGGCACCTTAGAAGTGAACATTCGAAGGGCGGTGCGCGCAGCAGCCATCTTGGGTCACGTGGTATGAATTCGAAGCATGGCGGCGGATGCACATGTCCCAAGAAGGAACATTTTCGAGGCGTTTCTGACCCTGATAAAAGCAGACAAAGGTCAGTTTCCCACGGGAAACCCACGGTTTTGCATATTCTTCAGCGCGTTCCTTCTGAAATAGAGGACAAATCCGCATGGTCTGTGGCTTTTCTTGTCCCATGAGGGTAAGAATCGTGGAGTGGATATCGCCATGATCCCCATTCGTAACTTTAAGAATGGCGACGGAAACGGGTGTTTGGGAGAAGTTTGGCAGAGGTAACGACTAGGCGACGATGACGATACGTAGGGTGCAGCCACGTCTGTGAATCTGGTGTTGTATTTGAATATCCGAATCCTTGCAATCCTTGTTAGCATCGGCCAGTAGGGAAACCCCTGGTCGGATAAGGACGATCTCAGGAACCATTTTGCTTCAGCATTTTTGTACTCATTCCAACAAGGGACGAGGGTCCACTCACCTTATTACTGCGCTACAGTATTACCAGATTTTCAATACATCTGGTGCTCTGGAACTATTGAAAATCACATTTAAAAGCCGGCAAACATTGTCCGGCAGCCATGACAGTCCCACAAACGGTGGTGGATCCGTTATTCAAATTATTGGAACCGTATTAACAGATCATCTGCAGACGTTCATAGAGCGGCGTAAAGTGCTTTCCTTGGGATATCTTGGATTCCAGCAACAGGTCACTCTTCGATAACACTCGCGAATACCATTCTCCCAAGTCAATCCTTGATGCCTGTGCAGCGACATAACCACGGCCATATCCCTTCGCACTTGCTACCAGTGGAATTCCTTGTCAACGACAGCCTGTGCACCTTCTCTGTCAATCTCCAGTCCAATTTCCAAGCTCGGCAAACAGACAACATATGTCCAGCTGTAGCACCCTTTCGGTGCCTAACTTTCATGCCACCAGGAGGAAGCACGAGGGCTGGAATACTGTCACGTTACCCAAGCCTACACAGGGGGAGGTCGAGAGGCAGAGGGCGGGTTCGAGCCACGGACCTTCCGGTCAGTAAATTCGCCCTCTAACCACTGAGCCATCTCGCCGACAATATATGTTGTTGGATATCCAAGCAGCAAACCCGAGCTACCCATATTTGGTAGCATTATTTATCTACTACAGTTAGGTGATGATCTCGCAAGAATCAGTTTCAAAAAAATCAAGATACTAAATAACAAATGGTCGTCCAGCCATAAAACTGTATTGGTACCCAGTTGCCGTGCCACCTGAAGGAAGTACGAGAACAGCTAATGCCAGGTTGCCCAAGCGATCAAGATGCCCGGGTTGGATTGAATAGCGGACCTTCCGATCGGTAAGTTCGCGTCTTAACTACTGAGGCATCTCGGTGTGTCAAGGATCAAGAGACAAAACGAACGGCATCCGTGGTACCAGAACAAAACAAACATCATGCTCCTACACTAGTTGTTTTAGTTCGGTTTATCAACCTTAAACCATATACTAAGGATATGTTCGTTCCAGTTGCCACTAGTTCTGGTAACCGAAAAGTGGGAGAGTAGGGGATGTCGCCAAGCATTGAAGGTGACGGTATTACCAGTTAATTAGTGACGAATCGGTCTAGTTATCTGGAGAAACGGGAATCTGAGCAGCTCTGCATTGGAGGTGATAGCACTGACGCAAGAGCGTTACTGACTGCGTGTTTGAGGCATGTCTGTCATGTTACTAACCATTGATGACTTGATCGACTGAGTCCCGAGGTCCGCATTCAGAGAGGCGGCAGTTCCAAACTCCACAGTTTACTAGTTAATGGTTACATACTTCGTCGCCAGGTTATGCAGTCTACCTCGGTGGTTTCCATCAAACACATGGCTGGGCAAAAAGAGTGAGGTGGGTGGTCCTCTAGCATCCGAAGCGCGTCCTAATCGGCGTAGCCTATGAAGCATGAGTAGCTCGTCCATCGCGCTAGAGCTCACTTAAACGATTTAGCGTTCCTCAGCATTGTTCATCGGTTGCTTCAGCCTGACCCGGTCAATGCTTCGGAGACACCGATGGTCGGATTGCGAGTTTTCGTACACCTGCACGTGGGGGCTCATGGAACAATGTGGATTGCACCGTCGCAGTCTGTACTCTGCCTTGAAAGGCAAACTGACGTCACGCCGTTGTAGGTCTCGAAGGTTGGAAAAGCTGGGCTGGCTCTTTTGATTCGAGAACCGATCTCGTCTCTAGCCAGTCCACCAGAGCTTCTACAACTACCCAGGTAAATAGATTGGTCTACCGTATCGATTGGCTAGTCCGCAAGCACGAGATGGTTTGGCGCCAGATTATGGACCAGAAAGTCTGTGGTTCGAACCCAACCTTAGCATCTCGACTGCTCCTGTCTAGGCTTGAGCAGCCTGGCAGTATCCCAGCCCTCGTGCTTCCTTTCGTTGGCATGGCAGCTAGGCACCGAAGGCGTTCTACAGCTGAACAATTTTTTTGATGTCACCCAATCTTTTAGCAATCCTTTACACTTGGCAGGTTCGACGTGCATACAAGACCACACGGCAGAACTGTTTATTTTGTTTATGACGTCTTGCATCTGTCATCGTCATCACAGACAACAAACACCACTGTTGACACTGATGCTTCACTGCCGTACAACTACGAAGTTTAGCTAATTATATTTAAAGCATTAGAGTGAAAAGAAGAGAAAAGAGTTGGTGAGGGAGAAGGCCTGGTGCTGATCTATCGCAAGAATTCTGAGGTGCCTACACCTTCAAGCTCTCAATCAGACAATCTGGAAAAGAACTGGCTGCACGAACGCCACTGACGTTAATCAGCCGCCATTTCCTGCAATGTCTCCAGCCAAGCGTAGGAGGGTGGTCAAACATTGACTTGGCAAATAAATATGAAAGCCATATGAAGCCAAACGAAAGCCAGAAAACTCAGCTGTGCTGGTCATTGCCGTCTCCCTGGATGGGGACCTCGAAACGGGACACGTCAGTGGCCAGAGACATTGTCAGACATGGCCCGGTCACATCCTCAATTGCTCACATGCATCCGGGCTGTTGCTTTCAATGCATACCCCCTCTCGATCTCCCCAATGAAAAGTCCACTGGCACTACTGTATTTATACATCAATTATATCAGCTACCGTCTTCAATGTCTAGCTATCTATTTCACCTTCCCAACTCATCGGCAAACGAAACTGGCAGCTATAAGCATTGTACGGCAAGTACGCGCTTTTTACAGCGGATGATGATGAAACTCTTCGTGACCCCTTTCATACAGTTCTTCCAACTCATACGTTATCCACCTCGCGGCTCGTGCCCTTCCGTGGATGGTACTGAGAACAACACCCGTCTCGGTAGACGGTGTTTTGGCAGTTGTAGTACATGGCCAAGCCAACGTAGTTGATGGTGCTGGCTGTTTTTCGCGATTTGAGTACCTGCTGCACAGCCAGATACCTGTTTTCTAATTACCTCGTTACGAATCCGTTGACACCATTCGATACCAACGACGCTTCTGAGGCATTAGGGGTCAGAGACCTGAAGCCACTACATTAACCGTCCGCAGAGGCCATGGTCCGAAACCGTACGACAATACGGCTCCTACTGTAGCCTGGTACACCTGACCATTGAAACCCGGTGATATGTCTTTTTGACCCCACGAGTGAAGCAAGCAAACGTGATTCGGGCCTTTAAGATTTGTGTACTGACTTCGTCAAACACTTCGGTCAGAGCTAATACAACTACGGAGGTATGTAAAATCCTCCAGAACCTTCAGTGCTTCTCGTTGAATTGTAAGGGGTCTGTTCAGAGACTGCAAGTTGTGAAGCATGACTTTGCACTTTGAAGGTGCAAGACGCATGCCGAATGATGGTATGGCAGTGATCATGGTCACTGCCACGAACTGCAGTTCGTTTAACAGAGCTTGTGCTGCGTACTCCAAGATCGACAACGTTCTCACCAGCAACAATTTGAACACCGGGGTTTTGAAGAGCTTCCAGCGTTCGCCTCATTGTTTCATCAGTGACGAAGTTCAACAAAAAACGGAGAGAATGGACATCCTTGTCAGATACCACTTTTCGTTGGGGAACTTTTAGAGAGCTCACTATAAACTCACACGCCCAGAAGTGTGCGAATATAGGGATCAGCTTATGTTCACATTTTTCTGGGGCATACTCTGCTGAACAAGGTGTGGTTTACAGCACTGACCGATCGACAAAGTCGAACCCATCCTTGAAGTCAAGGAACACCAAGTTTGTGGGTCGTCTGTACATGCGGAATTGCCCTAACACCTGACAGTGTGAAGATGTGGCCAAAGTAGCCTCTACTCGGTCCAAATCCCGCTTCATGCCCACGGACCAAAGTTTCGTGTGCCACCGTAAGACGACGAAGAATCATTGACGCCAGAAGCCTTATTACAACGGAAGTCAAGCTGGCACCCCTGCGGTTACTACATTCACGGTGAGTATCCTTTTTGAAGCTAGGCACTATTATTGACTCAACCCAGTTATCTGTACGGTCTATCTCCCAGATAGACGCAAATAGGCTAGACAGGCACTGACTGAGGAATTCACCACCATCTTTGTGCAGAGGAGGTGGAAGGCCCGTCGGACCAAGAGCGCGATGAGGCTTTAGTAGAGAATACACTCGGACACTCCTGGAGCCGAAGGAAGTTCCATATTCACAGTTCATGTCTTTGTTAAATGCCGACAGTCTGGAGGCATCAAGTGGCCGGGTGCATTGTGGTTCCACGTATTGTGCCCGACAGCCCAAACATTCTTTTCTAGGTATCCGACAACCCGTTAGATTCTTCATGGTTTTAATAAACGACAGGCTGCAAAGGTACAGTCGGTGGTTGGCACGCGTTTGAATTAGATGATTTCTGTTTTCCGTACGTCTGGTATCCAACTCAAGACGACCACCCAATTGGGCCTCAACAGTGATTAGTTAACCTACCTAAGCGTTCATGTCATCACCAGCCACAACGATACCTGCCGTTGTAAAAAAGGACCTACAGCATCATAGAAACTGTCTTTGGCAGATTCAGACCTACAGTCAGTTGGTGCGTAAGGAGACACAATAAACAGGTTGCGAGATATTCTCTCACAGACGCTGCCAAACGAACGGCGCGGAGGCGAGTATCAACGGGTATCTAATCAAGTAGAGGTGATTTCGCTCGTTCGCTCAATAAAATACCCACCGGCATATCCAGCTGCAGTGGCCTCTGCATCGCCAAAGGTGCACAGCCGGGACCGGGAAGAGAGCGAGGGCGGGGGCAGTCAGTTCAATCACAGTACTTGAGTACTATATCCTTGCTTCTGACGGACGGCATACATCGATGCAGAGGGAATCCAGCGTACGAGCAAGAGCCACCTATTATCCTGCTTGCTTCAGTGTGTGAACAATAAAGGCAGCTAAATGGGTTGGATTTCGGGGTTTGAAAACAGAATTCGAAACGGTCGGGGCACGTTTAGGTCACAAGCTGGAGCTGTGCGTGAGGCACGGCGAACAAAGCGGTCAGCCCTAATGCTGGGACCTGTGGAGAGAGCATTCAAATTTGGGTGGGGTAGGGTAGAAGAGGGAAAACGTGAAAGTGTAAGAAGGGAGGCGTCAACAGTAGCATGTTTTCGCTTGCCCGCCCTGCTGTATGCAGCAAGTAAGGCTACCCGACTGGCCGATGTGGCATAAGAGCAATGTTATTTTTAAGTGTCATGGTTGTACCCGGACTTATACAAGGGGATGAACAGGGCCTTTGGCTCAAAAGCCTGACCGCAAGGCGGCGGTGTTTGGCGGGAAATGCAAGTGCATTACCATTTTTACAGAACAAGTCGCCACACATGTTCCAATCCCCAACATTGTAAGGCCAAGAGACTGTGCTGGTTAGACCTCTCACCACTGACCAACCTGTTATGAGAGACACGCACACCACCCAGTATAGCTCAATTGGTCACGGAGGCACACAAACCGTCACACCGCGGCGAGGTCCAGTCTCCTTGTGACGGATCTGAACTGATGAGAGCGATATCGTTTTCTAAGCGAATGTCCCAGGGGTATTTCAGCCATCAAGGTTTCGGAAGCGAGCATAGAAGTTTCAGGTGGTACGTTGTTAACAAAGTGGATAAGAACTGGCGAGGGATGGCGGCTTAGCATTACACAATGGTGTAGTGAACCCCGGTGGAAGCCCACTGTACACCTGCACGCACTTATAGGAGTTGACATCCAGTGTCCTTATAACGGGCAGTAGTTTCAGAGGAACGCCTTTGATCGCCAAACCATCATAGTTTCTGAGGCAGATAGAGTCTAAAACGGTCGTCAACTCAAAATAAATGACCGTTTTTGGACGCTTGAAAGACATTCGAGAATGTCTCAAACTAAAGATATGACCAGGGCGAAGCCTAAGGTGGCTTTCACGAACCTCTCCCAGTACTCGATAACTCTGCACAAAACAGTACCAGGGAGCACCTTGGATGTTACGGTTCCCAGGCTGATGCCATGATGGTTTTCACAGGATGTTCTTTCGCCCTTTTTTAAAGACCGGAACCACGGTCAAAGCACCTCGTCTTAATGGTACGGCGCTTCCATTCCAAATCATACGTGATAGAGTCATCAGACTGTACACGTCGGCCTCGTCACTTTATTTGCAAAGTACTGGGCGCAGACCTTCCGGGCCGGGTCCCTTGTCTCGTTGAAAAAAAGATCTGTCGCTCTGGACTTCTGTCGTTTTATTCAGGTTCGTTTGTTACTTCCGCAGTCTGTGTCGAAGGAGGGCTGCCGAACCGTCCTGCAAACCGTTCGACTCATCGCTCGAGAACAATTCTGTGAGTGGTTCTTTATCATTCACAAATCGTTTCGAGATGATCCCGGTAAATTACCCTAACTTCAGAATCTACAAGCCGCTCCGTTGCTAACCTATTTGGCCGCTTGAACAGCCGACGAGGAGCAGCTAGTCCCCGTACTGCGAGAAATCGTATTACAAGGCGGTCTGGGGGTAAAGTCCCACTCTCTGCGATAGGAGTGTGAAGACATTAAGGTGTTTTTTCAGACGACCAGCATGTTCATATTTATTGAAGCAGTATATATATATATATATATATATATATATATATATATATATATCGTTCAGCTGTAGCACCCTTCCGGTCAGTAAATTCGTGCTCTAACCACTGAGCCATCTCGCTCCCATTGAAACAGTGATGCTGCCTTCACCTGAGGAAGGACGGGTTGGAAAATGTCGGCCCTTAAACCCGCACACTCCGATCCTCCAACGGTTGACCGCTACCGCCGGCGCATTATTCAGTGCGGCGGAAATACTTTTAAAACCAAAGAGTGTGGTGCTGCTCGAAAGACGTCTGGAGTGCACAGTCGCATTAGGAGCGAGACAGTAATGCTTTACTCCCTGCGTCCTGGGACCAGGCCGGCCCCGTGCAACCAAGTGGATCAGACTATTGAGTCATTGGCCCCGGGTCTCCCAAGAAGACCCTAACAACGTCTGCCTCGCGGTTCAGACTTTTGAGTCAGACGCCAGGAGCAGGGTTCTCGAACAAAACCCACCGCGTTGTGGGTCAGGCTCTTGGGTCAAAGGCCCTTGGTGGACTTGGGCAACCGGGAAGTACTATTAGCCCTTGCAGCTCATCACTCACCAGTCCTCCCACGCAATCCTTCCTCACCCATCGAATGATGTAGTGCAACCAACCCATCTTCCAATCCCTTAGCCGTTGTTCCGCGTCTAAACTATCACTCAGAAAAATAAACCAAATAAACCAAACCACTAGCTAATTTCAAAAGATCTGATCCACGTTGCAGCCTTCAATGTCCGTACTCTGTCGAATTGGGCCACTGGCATCTCCTGCTGAAGCCTTGCTTTCCCTGCCTGTCGATGTATGTTGTGTCTCCAAAACAATCACAAAAGACGCCATCCCAGTCGTGCACCTCAGTCCGCTTAGGACGAGTTCTTCGGATATCTGGTGATCCTGACGCAATGGCTCGTGGTATCTATGGTGTGGGAGATGCACTGAAACCCAAGACTAAAAGCGCCTTACTGGACTGAGTTTCAGTAAACAGTCGTCTCTGCGCTGTGCGGTTGTCGGGTTCAATTAAGATCAATGCAGGTTGATGTGACTAATGGTGTTCGTTTGTCGTATCAGCATATGCCCCGACGGACTGCAGTTCTGAGACCGAGAAGAACGGGTTTTATCAAGATCTGTCGCAACTGTTTCGGTCAGCAAGAACGACGGATATAGTAATCCTGGCAGGTGATATGAATTCCCAAGTTGGACAACTGAGTCGGGAGGAAGCACGCTTAGGTGGTAGATTTGGAGTCGATGCTGAGTGTACGGATAATGGAGAGCGGCTTCTTTAGTTGTGGGCTGATCATCGTCTATTCCTAACCAGTACGAACTTTCAGCATAAACGGTCACATTGAGTTACTTAGAGGCCACCAACCACAAGACACTCGTGGACTAAATTTGACCATGTGGCTATCAGTTACCGATGAAGTGCCTTAATTAAATATTGCCGTTCTCTCTGGGTTACGCAACTTGACTCTGGTCGTGCCATTGTGCGGGCCCGATCACCAATTCGCGTTCCGTCAACATTAGGCGTGCCAGTGCAGGCAACTCCGTTCATCGACTTCGATAAGTTTCAGTAGCTCAAGAGTATCCAGCTGATCTGGCTAGAAGGCCCAGTGATGCGGATGACGAAGATTGGTTAAACGTTAAATATAAGCGGATTAATGAAGTTATATATTCAGCTTTCAGAGAATGCTGGTGGGTTGCGAAGCCCCAGGAGTTGTACAAGGCTCGCTGCAGGCAACAGCCGCGCCCGATTTCAGCTGATTCGATCAACCGGTCAAAAGAAGACAAGAGTCAGCGAAACGATATGCGAAAAAGATGGAATGGCAATTCACTCACAAAATCGTCGTCTTGAGCGATGGGCTGAACACTTCAAAGAACAGCTCAGTTGGTCTCCTTGATCACAACCGCAGGAAGAACCCAGCGAGCCTGAATGAAACATCGACACCAGCCTTTCGTCAACAACAGAAATCCAACGTGAGATATCACTCCTTCTAAGCGACAGGGCACCTGGCCCAGATGGTCTGTACCCCGCGCTTTCTAAAGAAGGTTGTAAAGCTCTGGTGAACACTCTGACGATCATTTTTGTTACGAACGCAAAATACCAGTAGAATGGAGTGCCTTGACTGTCATCCCTTTTGAGGGTGCTATATGGGAACTCCTGTGGACAGGCACGAGTATTCGGCAAGCTTTCGCCCGACTTCATCACGTCCAACGGAGTGATGTGCTGCTTGCAACTTCTCCGCCTGCCTCTACAACATCGGGGGTAGAAATTCCAAGAGGTGTTCTCTCACAGGCACTGAGTATGCGGAGTATATTTCTCCGCTTATTTCGGTTTCTTCAAAAATGCAAACCGTTTTGAATGCTCAAAGAATTCTGTGGCACGGTTTGGTATGCGCTTCACACCTTCAAGGTGTAAAGTGCTGCTATAAGACTGGGTGGGATGAAACCCAAACCTCATGCTTGCAGATGTGGTAGGTACATTCGTTTACCTGCGCACTTGAATAAGTTCCAGTGGACTGGCTGGAGGCGAGATAACTTCTCGAATCGTGAAAATCAGGACAGCTTTTGCCAACCTAGGACACTTATGGTGCCTACGTACGTCAGTCTGTTTGTCAAGGGCAGAGTTTACACTGCGGTGGTGCTATCCATACCGCCTTATGGATGAGAAACTTGGCCTTTCGTCACAGAAGACCTAGGAAATGATGACATTTCCGATGTAGTACCTCGGTGCCTATCTTGCATGCTAGTTGAAGGAAGCTAGACGACTGAGATACTTTCAGGTTTCCAAGACCTAGCCCAGAACAGTTGAGATGCAGAGGTTGAATTCGAACCACGGACTTTTTGGTCAATAATTTGGTGCCGTATCCACTGAGCTCTCTCGAGCTCGAAAGCTCTCATTGTCATCGGTCACCGGTTTCTCCGAAGCAGTGGCCGTGTCTGGTGGGAACACCGGATTAGGAATGCTGGGTACGTCAGATGGTTTTAGGAAAAATGAACTCCACGATGGACGAGCTGCTCACAATGGATAGGTTACACTGTTTAGAACACCTACTTCGCATGACAGGACCGCCGTCATCACAGAGCTCTATTTACCCAACCCTTTCTTGAGCGGAAGTGACCGAGAGGTGGTCAGTCTGTCACCTGACAACGAAGTACGAGAACACCAACCAGTAGACTCAGTGGAAGTCATCCCTCTGCGGATGGGAACCCCGGGACTCAATCCACCAGTGATTAATGACACTAACAGACATGGCCCAATCACGCACTCAACGGCGCTCATGCATCAGAGCTGTTACCTTCAATGCATAGCTGCCCAATATCCCGAACTAACTGGTCACGTCGTCGCCTCTAATGCTCGGCTATGTCTCTCCTGTTCTCCCATTTCCCAGTGACCGAAACTGTAGCACCCAGGATCAACGTACCCTGCGTACATGGTTTATAACCGATTACTTGACTGACTTGCTAATTTACGTCACCTGTGGTGCCAGAAATGTATATCAAAGTCCAAAGCGTCTCGTGTATCAGACTATAGTAAGGGTTGTACTGCTGTATGGTTGCGAGACCTGGCTACTGCGGACGGGTGGTATGAAGCCTCTTGAGGTTTTTGACCATCGGCGTGTCAGAAGCGTTGCGGGTGTCGGATGGCGTCAATGGAATTCATAACGAAGAAATTAGAAGACGTGTATTGGGTTGTGCAGCGGGCACTTCAATCTCGGAAAGCATCCAGCACCATCAACTACATTGGGTCCGCCATGTGGTACCCATACCGAATTGTCATCTACTGACATGAGTGTTCTCTGTGCCTCCTCAGAATGGCGTAAACTGCGAGCTGGATAACGTATGACTTGGTGGAAGGGTGTGAAAGAGATTACGAAGATTTGAGGTGTTGTTGGTGCGGTCTGGCTTTCAGGATGTGGTCCCTGTGACCTCTCCTTGCACTTGGTCGGAGACATTGCAGGAAATGGCGGCTGATCGAAGTCAGTGGCATTCGTGCTGTTATCTTCTTTCTAGATTGTCTAATTGATGGCTTGGAGATCTTGGCACCTCAGAATGCTTGCGATAGGCCAGCACCGGGTCTCCTCCCTCACCCACTTTTTTCTCCTTTTCACTCTAGTGCTCTAAAACATAATTTGCTAAACTTTGTGGTTTTACAGCAGTGAAGCACAAGTGTCAACACTGATATTGCTGTCTCTGATTATGATGATCGTTCCTCAATGTTGAACCATGTCAACAAGAGCATAGGGAGCAGCGAGCTTACCTGGTGTAAGTGATCGTAGTGCGAAGTTGTTTAGTGGTTAATTCATGTTGTCCTATGCAAGCGCATTTCGATCTTTCTTCCAGTAGTCTAAGATCTCAGTATTCACTGGAATAGTGGTCCCACTTTACCCAGAGAAGAGACGTATTAGGGAAAATGCACCCTAATAACCACATGCTTTTATCCTCTAGCGATTGTTTGGACCACCGTTGTCCTGCTCTGGGCAATCTGAATAAACTGTTGACAGCACCTGAGGTGTCTGTGAGGGCCGTCTTTGCCTTTTAGGACCACAAATCGGGAAGTTGTGCGCAAGCTTGATTTATCTTGGCATGGACAAAGGGAACCTAAGCGGTTTGTTTTGCGTTACTGCTGCCTGATCAAGGTAACAATAAGAAAATGTGCTGTATTGTTATGCTTCTGGCTTATCCTCAGCTTCA
The DNA here is from genome assembly GCA_004794785.1 of Opisthorchis felineus. Classification (NCBI taxonomy): domain Eukaryota; kingdom Metazoa; phylum Platyhelminthes; class Trematoda; order Opisthorchiida; family Opisthorchiidae; genus Opisthorchis; species Opisthorchis felineus. The sequence goes on along the minus strand of SJOL01008870.1, from coordinate 974,607 downwards.
AAACTCGATGTACATGTTCTTACTTGGGCTTCCACGTGTCGTTGGCGTTGCTAACCAAGCAAGAATTTTTGCCTCAAACCAATAGCTAAAGGTTGGTGTTATTCTTTCCCACTTTCTTAGTGAATCTTATTCTCACGTTAATTGAAAGTCCACCTCGCCCAACTGCTCGTAGTACTCCTGGTTGGGTATACTATTACGTTTTGTTTATGCAAACTTGGAGGTTTTCCATATTTGTGTTAATACTTCCCTTGTTGCTTCTGTCCCGATTTAGTGGAGGAAGATAGCTTCTCAACCTCAGGAAAAAGTACATCAGCATCTCCCAAAGCTGCTAACGCAGATACAGATAGTTACCTCAGTTCCTCGCCTTGGATCAAACCTGAGTGCGATGATGTGCTCTATGATTGCGAACCCTCCTCGATTAACAGTACACAGTCGGGTGGGGGTCCAATGGCATCTAGCAGGCCGAGCGCCACCATCTCTCTGCCATCCTACCCATCCCTGGAACAAGCCATGCAACCTCCCCGTGTTCGGACTCCAACATTCGAAGCCTTCCCGATCGACCAGGTGCCTATCGCTCCTGTGGCCTCACTTCAGATAGTCTCCGTTAGTAATCTTCCTACCTCGAGTAATGCTTTTTCTCTCACATCCCCACCTCCGTCTACCTCGAATTGTAGCAACTCTTTGGTTCGGATTTCTTGCACGACCCCGACAGCTGTTGTTCCGGAGTTACATAATACTTCATCTGGCTCACTTTCCGCCCCAGCTTCTGGGGGCTTTACGGTTACTCCGGTAGAAGAACTGCAAGCGGAAGCATCCCGGTTCACTTTTCCATTCGGTTTTTTGGATGACCTCTTACCTGAGAATGATCCAACACGATCCGCCTATATCCACTACAAGTGCACTCGTTTACGTTATCCGTTGTCGTTGGCTGTGGCTATGTCAAAGCTTTCGGACCTATCAAAACTTGCCACGGTACCCATAGAATTACCTGATCCGTCAGGCACACCTGCTCGAAGGAAGTCTTTCTCAAAGTGTCGTCGGCCAGATCAAGGCTTCCTGGAAATAGACTCTAGTCATTTCTCGCTGAACTCCTGTTGCCCTGCTTTCTCATCTGAAGCTAATCCACCCGCGCCACCTACATCAAACCGCCCTCGAACAAAAGCTCAACTTAGAAGCTTGCGCAGATCAGACTGTCATCCGGAGACTCCCAACGAACGGTCTCCGATGCCCGTGTCACCGGATCTGTGCACAACCGTCGCTGCAACATGCTACACCAGTAGAACATCTGCTGGTCGCAGAACGACAATATCCCGCCAGCGGCGTCGATCCACGGGTAACATGCTTTCTTCAAATTCACTGGATTATCACCATGACAAAGTGAGTTTGTTCGGTGTTCTCACTCTCATCCTTCACAGTAACGTTTGCGTTTTGGACACCGGGCTGTTTTCCTAACACGGTTTATTTCTATCAAGCTTCATCTCGTTTTATTACTGGATCGATACCCGTCATGTTATATCACAACCATTTGGTATATTCGACTGAATACTGCTACCGTTGTTGTTACCGTGATATCTATTCAAGCATGTCCGTGCCATGTGGTTGTGCAACAGCAATTTTAGCGACATGATGTTCAACTGGTAAACGCATTTGGAGACATACTACGACTATTTCTGAGTTGTTTGCTGCACGGTTCAGAGAAGCTGTTTTCTCATGAGGGATCACCGCGGAAAAAATTCCCGAATTCCAACGTGACGATAACAACGTGGACGAGGAGTGTGCGACCACACACTAAAGCATTAGACTTTTGGAAATAGGTGGAAGGAACAAGGGAGTGGCAGGAGACGACGGAACAGAGATGAAACGGTTGCGGCAGCGTTATTGTCATACGTTTGCGCGAGTTGCGTAACAGGGCATACGGAACGTGTTCAGGGCGAATGAGGAAGACTGAAGTGGGCAGTAGACTTTTGAAACGATGACTGATTTGACGACTGAAGATGACAAAGGTCACGGGGAGCATTCATTAGCAAGTACTTTAGCACGGGTAGGCTACAACGAGCAGTCCCACGGGGCGAAATACGAGCCAAACACCAGCGTCACGGTTAATAATGATCGGCATTGAACCATCGTTTTTTCTACTGTAAAAGTGGATTTGTGTGCGAGAAGTGCGCGTCTACGGTTGCCCGTAGCATTGTAGAGTAGTTTCTTACCACTAACAACTCTTGCTTGGCCAAATTCGTTTCTCAGGGTGAGAGAGTATACTGACACTGAAATACATGCTTTCCCCTTGCTACCCTATTAATATGCATTGTGTAGAAACGTTTTGCGATCTTGGGAGTTCTTTTTGGGTTATCCTTCTTATAGTTATTTGTATAACTTAATGGCGGAGTATTCCTACAGTCAGGTGTGTCACTACATTTGACGAATACAAGTCGGTCGAAGTTGATCACAGAAAATCCTCGCTCCTGCACTAGGTTTTTGCCATTTTATTTAGTGAAACACCCATGAACTGGTGGTATAGGTGAGAATCAGGCTGCTAGCCTGTCATTGTTTTCTACTGACAAACACCGTCTTTCAAGTTGTCTTTTCAACGAGCACCTGTAAAATTGGACTTCACTTCGATAATATCCATGCCCTGACCAGTGAGTGGTGGCTAAGTTAACAGAAGTTGTTTTCAAAAGTCGTTTCGTCTAATCACTGTAGTTCAAATGCTGTCAGGGGGTGGAAGAATCGTTAAAATAGGACGATTTGTCTAAACTTTCAGAGATAGAAGCACAATCAAACTAAAGCCGAATAAAGACAATTCATGCTTTTTACTCAGCAGAACCTTTACAGCAACCATTGACTGGACCGGTCGGAAGTGACCGCTGTCGAAGAATGTACGCCGTAACTCATTTCGTTTCCATGATTTGAAACGTAAATTGGTCTTAATTTCATATTACTCAATTTCAAATTGAGAACACCATCAGGTGAAGTGGTGGCAAATCTACTGTAGCCGTTGCTAATGGAAAATGGGAGCTCATTCAGTAGTGTACAGTGCCTGCTCGTTGTAAGAAATCTCCATCTGAGAAGGAACGGTTTTGTCGATTTCCTGTTATGAACAGAGAATGAGCTATTCCTAATAAACTTCCACCCTGGAACTATTTTTCGCGAACCGATTTTTTCATGAGATGAATTCTCTTTGATACCTGAATCCGGCCAGGAATCGCAAATGCAAAGAGGTGAAAAATAAAGAGATAAACTACATGCGGTTAACTTTCGACGTTGGCCTTATTCACACGCTAAATAAAACGAAATGAGCTGGTTTCTGCTTATTCAAAGCAAGCCTAGACACGATGCGCAGTGGTCGGTTTGTGACTGAGCGTAGCTCACGTCGCATGCTAAACGTGCTGAGTAGTGTAGTTTGTCTGAAGGCTATTCAATGTCCCCCCCCTGTATTTATCTCTGAAGAGGTTTCAACAAGGACCACGACCGTTTCTCCACTGCACTTCTTTTCATTGCTGTACTTTCCTTTTTCCCTTTTTAGTCTGAAGATAGCAACGGTGAGTCTGTTCACTTTTCAATTTCTTCAAATACTCTGATTTTCACTGCTTCTGACAGTGTGCCTCTCCTTAATTGCGCAGCCTTTCATCTTTAACAGCATATTTCCACTGTTTTTGTTGCCCCCTTGATTGTGATGGCCTGAGTTACGTGTCTACTTACTCGATTTTCGGGTTGTTCTGGCCATTTTCATCTCAGTATTTCGTACCCATTTTCCTGTTCTTTTCACCTACGGTCCATGCGCCGTCGAGCGTATTGTGTACTTAATTTTGAGCACATTATGGTGGCAGGTGAAAGTTATGGAAATTGGGGTCATTTACCTAACTTTAGAGTGCTATCGTCCGTTGTTGCTTAGTGAATCCACGCACAACGTAGATGCTTTTCAGGCTCTGAGTCCGCAAGCTCAATAGCTCTAGCCGAACTCCGTTCCAGCTGGGATGCCAACTACCTACATAACTTTGTGGAATATTTGAACGTGGTATAAATACGGTTGCACCCAACAGCGACCCGCCATAGCGAACGATCTCCCATTCTCCCGTTTCCCAGGAATTAACTGCTCGAGGTGTGAGCACAGCTTCTGGACAGTAACTCAAATTGTCATTCGGTACAACCATTTGGCTAAAAGGGTTCCGTAAATGCAAAAGTTCAACAAGACCGAGTGACCTCAAGCTTTTTTTCATACCACTCACAAACCGGAATCCGACAAATAGCAGTAGCTAATCACATCTTCAGTCGCTGAAGTGGTAACTGCTTAATTACTTATCAAGAAGCCGTTCATGACTGCGAGAATGCTGGTGGATATCATATTGAGAATACGAGAAACTTACAGTGGTTCCATTCTTACTGGGAAGGTTCAGCGGTGTCTCACAGATCCTGGGAGGATTGTAACCAATGTCCTTCCGGATAGCCGTTGAACACCAACATTCACGTGTGGGTGGTTGTTTGTTATTCTTGTTATCTTGCGACCCAAAATCAACACAGATATAATCGCGAGTTCACATTGAAGTCACTTGTTTCGCGCATCAACCTTGTCCACTAGAAAGATACATGGCTTTTCATCCGCTACACAGGCACTCACCAACAGCACATTTAATCAACCTATGACTTGCCGTTCTACCTTTATTTAGCAGCGCGTGGCCAAATCCGAAATTTTAAGATCACTTCAAATATAACCGGAAAACATGGTACATTAATTCGTGTCAGAACGGTGCTTTATCCCCGGATCCAGCGTGGATCGATTTCATGTCAACTATATCCCTGGGCTCATTTGTCGCAATGTCCAACATTCGGTGCAGTTGCCGGGCCTCAACCACCCCTGTTCTAAGGTTTTGACCAAAAATCCATCCTTGTGAGATACGAGCTAGCCTGTTGAAAATGTGAAGGATGCGGATCTCGCTGAGCATCAATTCCCACAAGACGCCTCAGATTATCTGCCCGCAAGGCCATGCCTCGCAACCATGAAACAACACAGCCTTCACTGTAGCCCAGTACACGCGACCGTTGAGACCAAGTGATATGTCTTTTTTACACCACCAGTGATGCATTGGGCAGACGTGATTCGCACCTTTTGAGATTAGGGCACTAATTCTGTCGTCAGAGCTGGCCCAACTACGGACGTGCGCAAATTTATTCATGCCCTACAGTGTTTCTGCTGGAATTGTAAGGGACATGTTCAGGGACTTCCCGTTCTGAAGCATGACTTTGCAAGGTTCAAGGTGCATACTGAAAGATGGTATGATGATGGTCTGTTTATTCAACAGATCTTGTGATTAGCCTTCGTCTTCAAAGGTGAGGACGATGTAGTCTGCGTACTCTAGATCGACAAGGTTCTCGCTAGCAACGATTTGAACACCGGCGATTTGAAAACCTTCCATTGTTCGGATTATGGTCACGGGCTTCTTGGACCTTTCGTGTTTAGAAAACGCGGTTAGAAACACTATTCGGTCGACAGAATCGAACGCATAATCGAAGTCAGAGAGCACCCGGATTGCGGATCGTCTTAATATATGGCATTACTTTAGCACGTGACGAAGTGTGAAGGTGTGGTTGGCGCAGCTTCTACTCGGTCGAAATCCCGCTTGATACATACGGGTTGGCGTTTTGTGCGCCGTCTCTGGATGACGAGGACTCGGTGAAGGCATGTTACCTGTTACCCTGTTACCCTTGGGGTTACTATCTCCACTGCGCGTAACTTGAAGATAGGCATCATTGTCGATTGACTCCAGTTATATGGGATCGTGTCTCTCTCCCAGATAGACGCAGATAGGTTGGACACACACTGACTGAGAAATTCGCCATCCCTGTTGAAAGGTCCTGGACACCAGGAGCACGGTGGCGCTTGAGTAGGGATATACACTGATGCTGGCACTGTCGGGGACTCCATATTCACCGTCAAAGGTCGGTTGTCCGAATGGGAAGGAGCAGGTGGCCAACTGCAATGTTCGAACTGTCCTACTCAGCGGTTCAAAAGTTCTTTGCGGAATATCAGAGAGCGGTTGTGATCCTTGATGATTTCACTGAAGGCAGGCTTCCGGGGTCTGTCGTACGAATCAAGTGGAACAATTTGCGGATATCTTCAACGTTTTTCGCTTTCTCCATTTATTTGATCTTATGGATTTACTAAGCTTACCGGTCTGCGCAGACACTCAGTTTTACCTGGCGTCGGGTCCAGTTGGTCTGTGGTTGCTATCGGAGGGAATCTGTCGTCTGTCATCCAGCACACCCGCGGTCTCCTCAGACCAACAGACAGACGTTGGAATAGTCCGTTTGTTCGATTTCTGGGCCAATAACCTTCTCAGTGGCTAATCAAGGTGGGAGTGTTGTGCGCAAACCTTGAAAGTGCACTCAAAAATAGCAGCCAATGATCGACCTCATCACTGGTAACCGATGTCTATTTGGATTAGGGGCTTGTTCGTAGTTAGACGATTTCCGCTGGTATTACAAGGGAAGTCTGTGGTCAGCACATGTGTGCAGTAGGCGCTCTCCGTTGTTTGTGCGTCTTGTATAACGCGATTGAGTCTCAGCAGTGCCAAACCTACTCACCCGTGCGTTTATGCCACCAGTGACCACAATGATGTTGCAGAGGCGACTATCAATGTGTATCCAATCAAGTAAAGACGCTCAACACAATACCTACTCCGGCGTGTCCAGCCGCGGCGTACTTCGCGTCACAAGAGGTGCGCAGCCGGAAGTGGGAGGGGAGCTACGGAGCGGTCAAATCAATTGCGGCACTTTCATCTTGTATTCCTGCTTTTGACAGGCGGCATACATCAGTGGGGAGGCTATCCAGGATACGAGGAAAAGCAGCTTGTTTTGGTTGCTTCACAGTGTAAACTAAAGACAGGTAATTAAACCGGATTTTGGGGTCTGAAAATGATTTCGGTTTGTTTAGGACTGTTACCGAAATAGGCTGTGCCGAGGCCTACGCAGAACGAACAAAACTGTCATTCGTAGTTCTGAGACCCGCAGAGGATTGCTAAAAATTGGCTGGGGCAGGAGAAGGTGTACGTGAAGGTGTGGGAAGGGCGGCGTCTGTTTTCGCCCTACCGTATGCAGGAAGTGGAAGATTCGCCTGATGGCATCAGGCGACGGCTGGTGTGGCGTGCGAGCACTTGACTGTGAAGTGATTGTGCGGACTGGGATACTGTCAGGGCACCCAAATCTAGACGGGAGGGTGATTCGGATACTCGATCAATGCCTTTGTCTTAAAGGCCCGACGTTAAGGTAGCTGGTGGTTACTGCAATACTATCATGGTGGTGCAAGTTTTTTAAGGGAAAAGTCGCCGTACCTATTCCAGCCTCCAACCCGGAGGACCAGGAGACTGTTTGTTATGCTTTCCATTGGCCAACGCGGTGCGGGAAGCTGTAGGTGTCATGGTGGCACCATGGTCATAGAAGTATTAGAAAAACACCACACCACTATACAGTGCAGTCTTCTCACGCTAGAAAAGTAGTTACCATTGCAGCAAAAATGGAAATTTACTTCAGTGTAACTTAATGTCGTCAGGACTTTCCGGGGAAGTGGATTTTCCTTGATAGCATGGAATATGGAATCAGAGTTAGTGGGGGCCAGCTGAATCCTGATTATTGCACGTGCGCATCGATGCCATGTGATGTGTATTCAGTTGTTGCTATTCAGGTCTACAAATTCATCTGCATGACAGACCTATCTTCGGCTAATCGGAATGGAAACAATCCAACATGGTATTTCACTGCACTCGTTTTCATATGTAGCCAGTCTGTAGCCATTATTCCACTGTTTGACCTTTGCTCGAAATAGCTTTTTATCTGATGATGAGAGCTTTCACTTCCTCTTGGTAAAGAAAATCTGTTCTAGATCACTGTCTTAATATCATAAGAATCCGCACCAAAACACCCTTCAAACAGAGCATCCTTTCTGTGCGCGGCTGCCACATGAGAACCAGAGCAGTTGCTCGAGCTTACTGGGAAGCAAAGAATGTCAAGATAAAAGTTAGGTGCAGTGCTCCTCCCCCATAGAAGCAGCCCTCTGAGGACACCAAAGTCTTTCGCTCTAGGTGGGATAATCGTTATGAGAGAGACATATACTTGTTTACACACAGGACAGCTTTTTGGGAACGCTAGTTTTCTGTACGTTTCAGCAGTGTATTGACAAGTTATTTAACGTTCATCGCGTAGCAGGATTGAATGAATTACCTCTGGCCGCAGTCTTACTAAATGGAAATTTTTTCTAGCAGGACTTTGAGTTGGTGGCAGAAGCAGACGGGTCGACCGGAATAAGACCATAGTCTTGAAGACTCTCAAGAACCAGAATGGCGAGATGGCTCAGTGGTAGGAGCGCGAATTTACTGACCGGAAGGTCCGTGGTTCGAACCCGACCTCTGCCTCTCGACCTCCCCTGTCTAGGCTTGGGCAACCTGGCAGTATCCCAGCCCTCGTGCCTCCTTCGGGTGGCATGGCAATTAGGCACCGAAAGGGTGCCACAGCTGAACGATTTTTGGCGAGATGGCTCAGTGGTTGGAGCACGAATTTACTGACTGGAAGGTCTGGGGTTCGAATCGGACCTCTGCCTCTCGACTTCTCCTGTCTAGGCTTGGGCAACCTGGCAGTATCTTGGCCCTCTTGCTTCCTTCGGCTGGCATGGTAGTTAGGCACCGAAAAGGTGCTATAGCTGAACATGCCAGGAAAAGACGACCCAGGATACGGCTAGAGAGGCTCGGCGAAGTCGGATTGGGTCACCGCGAAGGAAGCTCCCGTTACTGAGTTCGATTCACCGGTCGCCCTCCAGGGTACTACGAGACGGTTCGGTGTTTCTGGCGGATTCAGAGGAGCGATTAAACCGCATTCTGTCGGATCTAGGTGAACTGTCACGTCAATGCTTGGTGGATCGATTCATTTGCGTCGTGCCACCAGCGTTGGGGCTCGGTCGTGTTTGGCGAGACCGACTGACCGGTTGGGCGTGGATGATCTAGTTTGTCCAGCATGAGGAATGACGGGGATACCTGGACCTGGAAGAGGAGCAGGATGGGTCACCGATGGAGGGCGTACGAAAAAGCGTGGGATAGCTAACCGAAGAGTTTGCCACTAGGAACAAGAAGCGCGCTTTAGAACAGACAGTTGCCACAAGTGTAGTATAGTTTGCCATTGGAGATCGAGTATAGGCTTAATCGGGAATCTGGAAATAAGAAAGTTCTTGTGTACTCGTCTTTTTTCTTCGGTGAGCTGAAAGTAATGGGTTAACGCAGGCGATGCTTGGTACAGAGGAGAATAGCTAGCTATCCCTAATCCACGCGATTCTGATTTAGCACATACTCTGCATTTAGAGGGCATGTTGAAGCCCATCCGAGAGGTTGGCCCACGCGCAATCCAGTCAGCTCCAAATTGACATTGTTTGGCCACAAGTTTGGTCAGAGAGAATTTAAGTCATTGCTGAAACAATTCGCAAAAATGAGGGACTGTGCGGTCCCATAGTCGAAGCGGCCCTGTTCGTGGACGAGCAACTCCAACCCAACCACTACCCTACGTGAATGCTTACTCCATAGGAACAAAAAGTTTGAGTGGATGAGTGAGACACACTTGTCATGTACTCCTGTCCTGAGAAACGCAAAAAGCAGGTGCTACAAAACGGACACGAAAATGAGAAACTAATTTGCATGGAGTTTCAGAGACTTGTTGCTGACTGTGCTGGTCCTTGTATGGATTTTCGACCTTAACAGAGGAACAGTGTGTTCCAATGTGTTCCAACTCAATGGCCGTTTAATTGCGGTGATGTTTCAGTCTGACAGCGATTGTATACACCGTCACACCGGCATTGGGGTAGATGAAAGCACACGGTGATTTTCCATCTCCTTCCATTACCTATCTCCAACTTTCTCTCTCCTTGTGGGTTCTGCCAATCCAGTCAGGCCTGGCTTGATGGTGAAAAATTGCGACTTGCGTTAGTCGATCACAACTGAAGTACCTGCGCATCCGTAGATTCATCGACGTTACTCAGTTTACTCTTGCTAACGAGGTAGATAGGCCGCACTATCCTCCAGAAGAATTGCACATGTGCTCTTTACCATCGATATGTACGTAAAAGTTGGTTGCATGTTCGCATAGGAGTTTTAACATATATTTGACACGCTAATTTATTGAAGGCCCTTTGCGATCTCATGCCGAACAATTTGTACCCTAATCGTACCCTTTATTATTACTTTACCATTTAGGAGACTATCCCAGTTCAATTCCTATCCGAACCATTGTAAAGCGGACTGAAGCCACCTATGTTCCGGAGTGTGAAAGCCATATTCGATCGCCGACCTCGTGGGCGCTGCCCGTTTAGTTCCAGTCGGGAAAGAATGCATAGTTGATTTCTTTTCCGGGCTCAATCTCTTTGCCTAATGATTATCACCTATAAGAACTTCAAGCCCATCACTTAGATCGTGAAGATTTAGGGATAGTTCTAGTTATTCAGCGGTGAAATTCCGAACAAATTTTGACGCACCTGCTAATCTAGACAACCAGTATCATAAACGAGAGATTCTTCTGGGTTCCAGGTGAGTCTCCCGTCAAAACCAAATTGGTGTGCAAATGAGTGTTTCGCTAAACAACCAACCATTTGATCAACCGACTGTCGAAACCGTGTTTGCAAACCTTTGTGTTCTCATTTGAATTTGAAATATTTACGAAAGACTGTCCTCCGTAGTCGTTTCGAGGCCATTGAGCTGGAAGCTCCAGGAAATTGCTCCTGCACCAGCTTTCCGCCGAAGAGGACCTGGATGACAGTTGGGAAACAGTTGCGCCATTTCGAGAATATTCTGCTTTTGAATTGTACAATATAATTTGAATAAGTGTGATGTAATCTTTTAATCGTATTTCCAAATGTAGAGTAGATCCACGAGACTCAGAATACCACTCAAGGCTGCACGACACCACACAAGTGCACTTTTTTCATAGGTGGCGATAACCAGTCCTCGCTGCCGTCCGGATTGGAATCTAGCTGTGACATTCTCCTAAATGGTAAAGTGCAGATGATGGGTATGACTAGAAAGCGTACGGTATCTTGAGTACCACCACCCAGGCCTTTGGGAGGCCTAAATGGTTCACCATATAATGCCCCTGTCCGTTTGTTTTCATTGCTAACTCATATCCTTATGTGCATTGTGCCATGCTTCGTTGAACGTCACTGTATTTCGTTTTACTGTATTTTTTGTAGTCTCGTGTTGTATTTTGTTTCATTTGATTGATCGTATTTTTATGTTTCATGTGTGGATATACAAATGATCCTTTTAACAGCGGACATACCCGTGTGTTAAGCTTACGACGGTAACCCTCGGTGACCATCGCTCCACAAACCAACCTGAACTATAGCTCGTCTTAGTTAGTCCCATGTCTGTCTTGAATGATCACCATTTGGGTGTGCTGAAGGCTTTAGAACTACTCCCTCCTGTTCACTTTTCCTCGGGTTTACACCCGACACAGGGCGTTCAGGTAGATGCATTTGCAGTCCAGAATAAACCGAACGTTGCATTACTCATCATCGCCTCTGTTCGACGCTACAGGCCCATCAGGAAGCGGGTATCAGCCCACCCTACTCCTTTCCATAGGGATTGGAAGTAGGCCAATCCTGGTTGACCATATTGTGGCACCAGGTGATGCATGTCAGCAAAGTTTCATCCAGTTTGGAATTCCGGCTGTACAGGTCATCATAATATGGTTATGAGGTGAAATCTGAACCTCTGCTATTGGATTCCGTTTGTCTACAATGGGAATGGCGTTTGATCAACATGTTAAATCTGATATTTCGGGGAATTCGTATTTAAATGTCGAAGAAAGTTGAGGACAATCAATCAGATAGTTCGAAGGAAAGGGGACAGCAACCACTGAAAAGATCACATGGCCTCAGTAAGCTTTTTCGAAAAATGGACATTTCATGCTTATTTCTTATTGTGGGAAATTTATTTACTAAGCCCAGATAAAGAATGTCTTGAAACACAAAGACAGTTTCAGAAACTGACTGCTTAATACGGCAACCATTCAGCTCTTCCATCAAAACAAGTGTTTTCCTATTCACCCCGAATAAGGACACCCACGGCGATCCATTTTGGAGAGATCATGCGTTTGCTCACGAATTGCACAAAACCACCCGGCAGATGGTAAAGCGGGAAAGCTTGCAGTAAAATCATGCGACCACATGTTTTGGTCGTTGGATGGGAGTTGTGGGTTTGCGAATTGACTTCTAAGGAATTTAAGGGTAGCTGTTTCCACCCTTTCCATGCTTGTCAAGTTCTCCAAAATTCATTATTATTAGGGAGTGGTTGCTGTGTGGAGTCGCTCTAGGCGCATATTTGCAAAATTGATGGATTTCGGTCGTAGAAGTATTTGAACTCTATCTGAGCCATTTGGGTACTTCAAGCAGACTCACGTTGCTGGGAGCGTTTGCTCTTAACGAGATTTTGGTCACTGGGTTTTGCTGTTACCACCAACACAAAGTTTCATACCGTTATATGTGTACTTGCCTGTCGTTTTTTCCAGTCTCTCCGAATTCGCTTCCACCTTGCCTCATCCGTTCCGGGCGACGCCCTCAGCAACAGCCCCCTGTAATCGTTATCGAGGATGATGATACTCCAGAAGTTCCTGCCGCCTCCTGCGATCCAGATTCACCGATGCGTTCATTGAATCTCTGCCAAAATAAGTCCTCCTTCGATCGAGACTTTACGTCTACACTCCCAGTAACGATTTCCAAGGTCAGTACCTGCCCTGATTTTAACCTCCAAGCATTTAGCCCGACCCCATGTTCAGAGTCACTATTCTGTGACAAGCCTTTCCGTCATAACACGGTTGTATCCCATGGCCATATCATGAGCTTAGCAACCATAAATTCGCCTGTAACACAGTAGTATGATAAGCACCAGTGAAGAACTGTGGTTGAATATTTATTTTTGAATGTGAGTTTCTGTTGCGTTCACCCCACTTGCTGATAACTTAACTCGCACACTGGAGACGGTGCCGGGCAGGGACCAGATAGTTTGCTTTCTTCCTCCTTTTAAGATTGAGCTTGCTCCCCTCTGTGCAGAATCAACGTTCAAAGGAATTTCAGGATGGGGAACTAGGCAGAGCCTCTGATCTTAATCTCTCTCTCTCTCTCATGTAAAATTGCCTCGGGAACCTGAATCATTGTGCCAAGCTACTATTTGTCTGGCGCAACTCACTCTGAGGTTCTTGTGACTGCATGCATGACTTGATGATTCCAGAGAAGTGTCATCATGATTTGTCACCTACAGATTCGGAGAGGAACGATATGGGTGCTGTCACAGTTTCGAGTATCTGTGCATCGTACCAGCGGTTTTGTCTCGGTAACTTCTGTCACGTTTCTCTGCTGAAGTAAATTCGGGATGCCAATGCAGCAATCTTTTAATTTTCATTTACGAGACTGTACTGCACTACTTACCCTTCGGTTAGTGCATGCCTGTCGGCCAGCTGATGCTTTGCTGAGTGAGTGAGTGTATGTTCCACTTGTCATAAATCGTCTGCCGCAACTGTTGACTTTTCTCCATTTACCTCGTCATCCCTCGACGAACTTATAGCTAAGACGTTATTTATGGGGATACTTCTGAGTGGAAGGACTGCACAATATTTAGACTTAGTAGACTGGTGGATTACTTTATTGCATATAGATATGCCGTCAGAAGAACGCAGGACCTTTACCTAATGCCTTGCTTCCTATCGCTGAGGTCCATACTACCCGAGTGTGTGAATGTCACTGTAAAGCGTTTCTTACAATGGCCACACTAAGCTCTAGATTACGTGCAGTCTGGGAGGTGTTCTGGGGTTGAAAGCCCCACACGTAACTTGTATTCTGGGCAACCTGGTCCCCCTTCATACTACGTATTTGTGGCAGTCGTGCATCGAAAAAGGCTTGTATCTGGACGACGCACTGTCATTCTGCTTACGTGGTACTTCAATGGTGGTTGCTATCAATCAGTTTGGAAGCATGTTACAACTACCACTCAAAAAACCACAGCTAGAGCACAGCTCTCTACACTTATGACATTCACATCCACGTTTACTGGTGTACAGGATATCGTACTGTCCATATTTGCAAAAAAGCACAACCAAGTTGATGGTCACGTATTGCGGGTTGACACGAGAAACCAATAAATAAGCGGTTGCTGTTTGGCTGGCATAGCTAATCGGAATGGATCGAATTATCATTCCGCTACCCTCATCGTACCTTGCGTTAGCTCAAGGAAGGATCCACCTTGATATTCAATGGAATACGTCTGTGGTCCCAGCGCTGACTTGCTTCACACAACCGTGCATGACGGCTCGTCCACAGATAGTTCACACGTCACTAGTTAGGAAGAGGTTTGCAGCGTGACTCGCTTCCTGAAAAGTTCAGTGAGTTCCGAAGTTGTCGTCCATCTCTTCATCAGAGTCTTTCGAGGAGACCACGGTTTCCAAATAACCGATCAAGCATTTGCGTATTCTAAAAGTGATTACATCACACTGCAATATCATGCACTAAGCTCCCATCATCCTCTTTCTCTTCATAACAGAAGAATCCTTTGAATTTAATTTTGGAGATTGAATTTGTTTTTCGTAGTCGCTGGAACGAAGTATACAGCATCTGTAGTTTCGTCATTGTCACTTCATTAACGTGCTGGTTCACTTGGGCAAAATGTTTTATAAGAAGGGAATTGAACTTGGACGGGGTGGTTTGCTAGTTTACTCAAACATGAGGTGATTTCACCATTCACCCAAAAATGGACATAGGTAGTCAGCCGCCGATGTGCAGTTTGAGATTGGTTGCACATTCGTACGGGTTTGCGAACCGGCATCTCCCGAGATTTCACCTAACTTCTGCTGAAGGCCTCTTGCAAATTAGTCCTGTCAGACAGTATACTTTGAGTTGGCGGTTCCTGGAGCATGCACTTCAACTCAGTGTAGTAAGGTTACGGTCACATGAACGAACCATTTCCAAGGGGGTAAACAGATTCCGTTGTTTGCAGGCAAACTAGCCTATCCCTAAAAGAAACGGCTGAAAGTATCCATGGAGAATAGTGGAAGTCGAACAAACAGGGGTTCGGAAGATCTACCGTCAAGGTGCACCGCGAAACGGCCCCACACCTCAACTCAAATGGTGTGGAAGCCGTGATTGGCCGAATGAATACGCGTACACGGCAACCTGGTGTTCCGGTGAGCAGCAAGGCCCAGAAGCAAACACGGTGCATTCAGAATATACGATTCAACAAACCGCAATGGTACACAACGAACGCGTCAATGCTAATTGCCACATGGGTGGGCATTCCGCTCACAGCCAAACGGACCTGCCGTTTGCCTGTTTGTCTAGTCGCAATAAGTGACTGACCTGGCAGTCAGTCCCGTCGTTACACCATTGCTGTGCGTCTTCCCGTTCCCTCCAGCTTTCCCATATAAGATTTCAATGTAACAGGGCATTAAGCGAATATGGTGTATGGCATCGTCGAGCCACAAAGTCATATGTTTAACCTTTGAACTGATACACACGGATCCCACTTAAATTCGTTGGGTGGGTGAGCGAAATGGTTAGCATTGACCAGCATTGCCTTCCCTATGTCTTCGGCCGTATGTTAATCTTCCACTGCTACTCGCTTGTTGGATTCAGTGTCGTCTTCGGCACTTTATCCATTTTGATATTTTCCAGTGTACAGCAACATTATATACGACTTCTGAGTCCCACTCTTGCAAATGGCCCATCGCACGGGCTTTTTTCGTACCACACCAGTGAATTCCTTGTTTCTATGACGTATACATGCAACTTTGGCAGTGCCCTTGTGTAAAGTAAACAGATTTGGCAAAAATGCTTTACAAGTGAACGTTACTACTGCCATGTTTCACATCTTTTTTGTGGAGAAGTAGGTATACTTTGCCCGATCTGCGAAAGCACACTTAACCTTAACCACGAGTACACAGATGTTTGAAGGCGAATCTTTCGCGTAACGATATAACACAAACGACTACCTTATTCTCTTGTCAATTTGCCTGTACATAGTCTAGTGAACAGACCGATAACCTGGATAAAAACTTACAGAAGGACCGCGATTGATATGTTTTTGCAGCCACTTGTTACAGCCTCTCCAGCCAGGGTTATTCGCAGTCGCGTTGACAACACCCAGACTATTTGTTTACGAATAGAAGATTGGTGCACGGAGAACTATTAATCGAAACGTCTTTCCGATCAGCTCAGCGATTACCGTATTGTACTGCTCAGTATTACTTCTCCATGTATGATTCTCCAGATAAGCATTTAGCGCACCCGGTAACTTTTTAAAGTGCCTACTTTAGTAAACATGTACAATGCTCAGTATTGTAAGGAACGGTCTGTCTCAATTGACGTAGTGGTTTAGCCTTGTTGAACCTAGCAGATTTCGGAAACCGCTCTTTTTGTAGCTGCTGGCGCGAAATCCTGTCTCTGGATTCTGCGTGCATAGCTGAAAAATTGGAAGTATTAAGCACTCCATACATTCCTACGGAGAAGCCGAACTGCCGTTGGATTTGGTGAGTGGGTGTAGGTCAGGTGTACCATCAGCATGGCGCCCATACATAAATTTATTGTAACCACTCATACTCTGACTATTCATTTGTCTGTTTGTGGTCCGCTTTGAATCAAAAGGATCATTTTGTGTGTGTATTTTTTGTGTATAATAAACTGAGACCCACAAGTACCTGTACCTGGGAATCTCGTTAAATATCCGGGGGCGAGATGGCTCAAGTGGTTAGAGCGCGAATTTACTGACCGGAAGGTCCGTGGTTCGAACCCGACCTCCACTTCTCGACTTCCCATGTCTAGGCTTGGGCAACCTGGCAGTATCCCAGCCCTCGTGCTTCCTTCGGGTGGCATGGCAGCTAGGCACCGAAAGGGTGTTACAGCTGAACGATTATCTTATCTTTTTATGCGGGATATTGTGGGAGTCACCTAATGAACCATTTTATGCAACACATCAACGGTAACTGCAACCAGTATATGTTGTGGACTCAGTATCGAGAGCTGCAAAAGTTTGCCCGGGTGTATAGAGTCTAATGTATCGAAGATATCCGCTTACCTTCGAGTTGGCTCAATGTAGATAGCTCTTAGGTAATTACCTACTATTCATTCTTTTTTTGTTTGCGTGGACTCCACTTGCTTATACTCGACCTTTTTTATTATTCCCTTGAGGTTTCGGGTACTTCTATCTTAATATAATGTTCATCTTACTGCCATTGTTTGCAGCAATGTCTACCCGGCGTGTCCATTTTGAGCTCCCAGCAGTTGTACCAAGTTCCAGGCTCACGCGTTCCCCATTGGATTTGCCTCAAGTTCCCAGGTGATTTCCGGTGAGTACTATACTAACTCTGTTTACCAACCCCATTTCCCTTATTTTTCATGCTAGCCAGCTCTTGGGTTGCGACCGCGAACGGTGCTGCCGGGTTTACTGAAGCTGCTCAACTGTTCTGAAAGTGCTCAGTGCGCGTTTGCAGTTTTGAGTCTCGTTCTTGTGAAGCAGCCATGTCATCTGCCACCGGCTCCTACTCTATCCAAGTGAGCTGAGTGAAAATCTCGTTCCGATAGTTTTTTTTTTCAGGTTATTGATTTAACGATGCTTTCTAACCAAGGCCACGTAGGGAGCGTATAGCCTAATCTAGAGCTTTCCTTAATGTAATTCTCGAGCGAGGATTTCTTGGTAGTTGTACTCGTTGTAAATGAAAAAGTGACTCACGCCCTTCCCAGTGAAAATACTGCTTTCAATGCGTTAGACATATGCTGAAAGTGACGACGATTGCATTCCTTTCATGGTTAACGACCTATGCTTGGAGAGGAAAGCCTGACTGACAGCTTTAGAGGGAAACCAGCCTGGTTTTCCGGCGGATCTCTATTCAACATACGAGAATTCGAGGATTATGTGCCATTGTCTTGAACCATTTGCTGTGCCACTTTGAGAAGCGCTACCGTCTGAAAATGTCGTCAAGGGAACGATTGGACGTCGAAATTGATCAACCCAAAATTGACAGTGAGTAGTTGTGCAGGGCCCATGCTGAATGAAATCGAATGTTGCTAATAAGGGCGTCCCTGAACCGTCACTACTGCATATAACAGTTTCATCCAGCCTTTATGCAATCGGGCAGTAATACTGAATGCTTTGTAGAAACATGTTCTCCATTGCTTGTCATCATATGTCCATCCTTTTTATTTAAAGCTTAGCTATTCCTTCATTCATCCTTCAGTGACAGACTATGGAACCGTAACTCTTGTGCTGTCAGCAGTATACTTACAAATCATGAAACCGGTTATTGGTGAGCTAACTCTTGTGCAAAAAGTCAGTTTTCAGATGGTAGGACGGGATATTTTCAGCAATCTGCTACTACACCTGCCTTTCGTATAATCTTTTCAAACCCACCCTTGAGTTTCAGCCCTTAGTTTCTAATGTACCAGTATGCCCCTCCCCGAAACGAAATCGGGCCACGGAGACAAATACGCTCCAGACAGCATTATTCAGAGCCGCTTGATAGGTCCTTGTGTCTTGCCTTAACGAGGTTCGTTTACTTAATTTGTGAACAAATTCCTGTTCCGGAAAACTTCTACCCAATCTATCGTCGTACCTTCATTTAAAAAAGGTACCCTAGACGACTGCCCCAAGCACAGGGGTGTAAACCTTACCCCAGTCGTAACACAGCTACTGGCTTACACAACTTAAGTAATTCAGCTGCAGACTTCGGCATACGCATCACAGTCACAGAGTGCAAAGTTCTACTGCTAGACTGGGTGAAACCAAGCCCAAGCCTCATGCTTGCAGATGTACTGATCGATGTAGCAGGTAGTTTCATCTATCTGGGTAGTTGCGTAGCTCCTGTTGGACCGATGAGAGATGAATTCGTGAGTCCCAAGTCGAGAAATTCAGAGCAGTGTTTGCCCAGCTTCAGACTTTTGTGGCGCCGACGTGATATCAGTTTGGTCGTCACTGGTACAGTGTACACTGCTGTTGCGGATCAGAGACGTGGCCACATGCGTACAGATATTAAATGACTTTGTGTTTGACCCTCGGTGTCTCCGGAGTGTCGCACAGATCTGTGGGAACATCGGTTTGTACTACTGAGCTGCGCCAGATATTCTCAAAATGGACAACTCTTTTTGTAGATCAACTTGTCGCACTCTAGCTTACTCTGGTTAGGCCATAGGAATTGTAAACCAGACGGCCGGTTGCCTCGCAGAGCTTTCATCGCCCAGCCACGTATCAGCCGGAGTTGACCCAGGAGTGGTTAGTCCACGAAGCTTAAATGTCCTTACCAGTCAACTCTGTTGTTTTGACATACTGCCGTCGTCTTGGATGGGGCCCTCGAGACAAGACACCCTAGTGTTTAGTGATCCTATCACACATGCTTCTGTCACAGCCAGTGGCAGCGTATTAAAGCCTCTCAATGCCTCGGTCTCTAATTTCACCCTCTAGTAGACAGTTGAACGTTACTGACCTGGTTGGAAATCGGTCTCAAAAATGGTGTTTATAATTCATCTCATCTTAGCCTACTGAATCAACCCCCAATTATTATACTGTTGGAGGATGGAAATTTCCCGTGTTGTGGGCTTTGTTCTGTTTTACATGTGCTCCCGTTTTTTGTCCTCACGACTTGCGTTGCTGTTTTCCCTAAAACAGGGGCGATCCAGTTTAACCAATATAGGTTCTTTGTTTTGAATGCGTGTAGTTTTGAACCTACCCTCACATCTCGTTGATCCTTTAGATGCATACCATCGCTTGAATAACAGTTTAGGTGTGGTCAAAATGTGTTTTCCTTTTTTTCAATTATGACTTCATTTATTTTTAACGTGGCTTGTTCAGTAGTTCTTGTCGTTTTTGTTCCACAAATGCTGCATGATGGTGCTGCCAGACAAGTATTCCATACACATCAGATGTCTGTTACGTGGTAGAAGGGCACTTATGAACGCAAGAAATAAGTAAAACCCATCTGCAGAAATTTGGATAGTAAGTTAATTGATATGATTTAATTCGGCTGCCTTTTCTAACCGAGAACTGTGACAGGTTTGTTTCTGGTGTGTACGGATGCTTCCCCGAACCAGGGTTGTTGATGCTGGGTAAGACTTTCGAAACTAATCCGAAATAGCGTAATGGGACAGGATATTTTGTTTTCCATTTATCCTTCATTGAAGTTCTTGAGCACACTCGCTGTTCTAAAAATGGCTTTTCTGAGCCCCAAAGCGCACGATCAATACGAAGCAATTAGTCAGGTCCTATGGCTGTATGTCTAAATATTGGTAGCCCGGATGTGTTTATTAGCCGTTATTCAGGTGGTAGGTGGTCGTCAGAGCGCAGGCTGATGATGTATCTTCGCATGTTGACGGGACTTTTGCAAGCCACTTGTTTTCGCGACTACCGGCTACCGGCTGACAAAAGGCCAACTCGGATCTCCTGTTTTTAGCCTGTCAATTTCTTCTCTTGCACCGTAGCTGGTGTCAAAAATGTCTCATCTAATAAATTTCTTAAATCGAGTTTTGAGAGGTGAAGTGATAAATCTAGTTGAAGCCATTTCCCCGTTGTTCGTCAAAATAGGGCCGTCAGAATACACGAAGATAGTTAGTGATCCGGTTCTTGCGGAAGCTAACAGTGAATAATCTTAGTGGGTGTTTTAGTGCAATGCTTGCTCAGTTGTGTTGATGTAGCTCAGTTGCGTTGGTCATCTGGAATGTGTTTGTGCGCCACTGTGGTCCCGGTATCACGTTTTGCTTTACAAAAGTTTGTATTAGCAGGTGAATATCGCGTTCAACTATTCAAGCGAAAGATCCACCTAGCACTCAACATTCCTGCCTCTAAAATCACTGCAGAAACTAGGAGCTGATGTTAAGATGGAGCACGTATGCCAAGATTTCCCAGATAATAGAAAATCAGAGTATTTCCTGGACGTTAAAACGAATGTTTATACCAGAGAGTGAACAGATGTGACGGCCTATCTATGGATTCCATGAAATACTGTCTACTAGAAGCTACTACCCCATTTAATTGGTCAAATACGCCTGTGTACGCATAAACCACTCGTGTTTTGGTGTGACGCGAGCATGTGAACTTGTTCTTTACGGTCTGAAGCACGATGGAACCTGCAAAACCGTCAAGTAAATTCAGCTGAATATGTCGCTTTTTGGCCAGTCAAATGAGCATCAAAATGTTTGAAATTTATTACTAGCATGTTCTAAACTAAACACATTTTAATGTGATAATCGTGCCTCAGACGTCAACTTACATCTATATCCCTACGTCTAAATAAGTAGCTCAGTCCTACGCAAAGTAGGAAAATGTGCCGATATCCCCATCAATTTGGAGCCTTCTGGTAACCAACAGAATTGTGGTTTTTAACGTACATCATCGTTCATTCATAGTCTGCTAGTTTGTAATGGTGGATGTTCAGACGCCGGTTGCTTTTTCCCTTCCATTTCCAGGCCACGTCCCACGAATTACCTTCTTTTAGGAGATGTTGCTCGCATTATTTGCCTTCTTATGTCTGATCCCATCAATGCATCCTGTCTGGAACCTGTGCTGAAACACTGCTGTCGTACGTGTCATCGGGTGTCGGTCAAACATCTGAAATTGAGAATTCCTTCTTCATATGTTAACGTCAGTGCGCTCGTTCAACAAAAGTACCCTTTGGGCTTACCTACAGGCCAGCCGATTTATAGTTTGCCGGTGGTTCCTTGGCCTTCAAATCACCCTTATACGGCAGTTCTCGGACTCGCCTGGAAAAAGCTGCCTTCTGGTAAGGGTTGGGTAGATGCCGTCTCAGATTCGCTTTTGATGAAGACAGCTACTCTGATTATGCAAACCGAGCCGAGTCGAATAGGACCGGGGTGTATTGACAACGGGACAAAAACTACTATCACCATATCTTCCAATCCAATATCTGCCATCTCTCTGCCTACTGCACCGAAACCCAAATCCAAAAACCGGACAAATGATCCTCGACGCCTCAGTCCGCATTTGCCTCTTTCCATTCAGAGACGCTTTTTGCTTCGTGACTGCCTTCCAGAGCGGCAGTATCAAGGGTTGGAACAAATCGCTAGATGCCTCAAATCGATCACTCGCCACATGTTTGTGGATACCAAATCAACCTTCGAATGGCGGCCACCCGGCAAACCCCGAGGACCGTCGGTTGACATTCTTAATACTAACTTGTTCACTTGCCTATTTGACGTACACTCAACTCTGTCTGTTTGTCTACGATGCTTGCGCGATTCTTATGCATCACTTATTTCTGCTGGGTCGTGTCTCACTGCCCGGTTGAAACTGTCCGAATTGCTGGATACGGATGTGGACCAGCTGCGCATCGAACGTGGACGTGCGAGGCTATTCCCTAGTGAAACAGTTGCACGGCATAATATTGTCCGCATTCTTTGTGAAGAGATACATCCACAACTTTTTAATCTTGTGGAGCAGGTTAACAGGGCCCACCTGATCTTACGACAGTTGTGTAACGAAGTGAATCTTTTGGGTCCGTTTGTCCCAACGCAGACCCGTTGTTCATCGCACACTTATTCGGCAACCGCACGGGTTTTGATCTTGGAAGCCCTAGGTGGTCAGGTACCGGAAACCCTAATATTAACAGTTGGTTGGGCAGATTTTATGCACCTGATTCAAGAGATTTATGACTTTTTGTGTGATATCGTCGGATCTTTCACCTACCAGCTTAGCACGAAACTGCTGGAATTTAAATCGGGCCTATCTATGACCGCTCGCTCCATTTCTCTTTCTTGGATACCTGCGTTCGGCAGAACTCAGAAGTTGATTGATGTGAGAGCCAGTGAAGATCTGAAATTTCTTGCAGTTTCGTTGCAAAAGCAGTATGATGTTTTGGAAGCGTGGCTTCGTGCCCAGCACAACGTTATACTGCCTGAGATTGGCAGTCGGCTTCTAGGACTATTCCACAAGCTATTTAAAGCTAAAGATGGCATCACAAATTCAGAGGATTGGGTGCTTCCCAAGGTCCGCTTGTTCGTTCCTTATGGATCGAAAAACCCTAGTGAATTCAACTCAATCAAAGACCTTGGCACACCCTTTGTCGAACTGCCTTCGTGGCCACCGATAGTCGATGGTCTATCCGAGCAATCTGCTGCCCAAAACCCATCTGTCCCCATGACTTCACCTGGTCTGCTTAAGTTATTACTTACTCCTGCGTCTTCCTCTGAGCCGGACAACTCTCGAAAGGTCCGGTCCTTCCCTACAGTTTGCACTACCGGGTCAACCCCTCCTGGTTTGTTGGCGTCTGCCTCCAGCCGCTGCTCTCCTCTTTCAGCTGAATCCCATGTAGTTTGTTCCAGTACTAGTGCCAAACGCATATGCATTGACCTATCGCAAAATCCTGAAGAGGATTTGACTATCATAAACTCTTGTCACACAAATGTGGACGACACCGATTTTGTTGAGTGTATTGGAACCAGTACCCTCGATCGGCGGCGTCTCGGTCAACTTAAACGTAAAATCAAAATTTCTCATGCGGCGACGAACGAATCTAATGCAACTCAGCTGACAGTATCGGAGGTAAGTGACTCCGAAACGTCCACAAACGAGTGCGCACTTGATGGTAGCGCCACCAATTACGATGATAGTGTCCCCTCTGCCCAAAGATTACACGAGGTTGTTGAAACTTCCAAGGTCCAGCAAAATACACAGTCGGGTGGCGATGGTATTGCAGTCGCCGAACAACCTATATCTCTTTCAACCCCTATCTCCTCCTGTGTATGTGCAAACAATAGCCTAGGTCAACGTGATTTGTGTGGCACACAACATGATTTAGCAGCGGCTTCAACAGACAAACATTTATCTTTGAGTATAGACACAACGCTAGTTAATACGACAGCTTCGCCTATCAGTACGCCGTTGGTATACGCCGGCTCTAATGGTAGTGAACCATATAGTGCTGTACATTCGGCACCAGTATTTTCAGAATCATTGACCCAATCTCCTGGGTTGCTTGATAAATCCTCCATCTCATCAGCCGTTGATCCTTCGTCTCAACTGATGCGACAGGCGTCTACAAATGGAAGTCTTGACATTGAGCAAGTTGCAGCGAATCTGGATAGGCTGGTTCCATGGCTAGAACAAAAAACAAGCTCTACTCACGTTCCAGGTCCGATAACAGCTGCTGTCCTTTCTCAGTCGAGCAGCTGGCTATCTCAAGGTTGTGGTCTAGCCATTGACTTAACTTCTGACGATTAAAGATCTTTTCTGTATCTCCTAACTGCCCATTCTTCTCATTTTGTGCAGTTTGTAAATCGGTAATGCATTTCTGCGCATTTCTTTTTTAAAAATCTATTTCATTCTTTTATAACAACCAGATTACTATGTTTTACATAGACTATGCCTTGTAGATATTTGTTGTCATACCCGGTCACTCTAGTTATTTTACCAGTTTTCTTGTCTGACTCAAGTTTTGTGGCGTATTGACTCAGTCAATATTTTAAGAACCAATCAACCGGTCAGTGTTCATAAGTTAGTCGATTCTATTTTGTATTTCATTTGGCTTGTGCTTTTTTGCAAGGATATGAGGCACAGTGAAAATCCGAATAAGCGAACCTCGTGCATCCTACAATTTCCTGTGTCGACAGTGAAAGACATTTTGCAAACCAGAACCCACTGGCACATATGTATATATTGTCGACTACTTGGCTGACTACGCATTCGCCGAGTCTGTTGTGTTTCGATAACCAATCAGTATGTCTTGTCGCGTAAACTGGCTTCTTTTTGCCATCTAGGTCACAGTACAGTCAATTACTTAACTTGACACATCCTCGTCAAACTTGCAGTATTCGTCAATTTTTTTTAGATAAATCATCAATTTTCAGAGTCCATGGTGCCCAAACTTTTGATCAGATCACAAACTCTTTCGACTGACAGTCTTATAATCAGACGCACATCTTCCTGAAGAAGAGCACTCGTGCTTCACAATCGTTACTGTAGGTTGGCTCCCTCATAGTGACCCGTGCTTTTAAACTCTTTAACCTGCACTACTCAGGTTCATCCGACGACTTTCCTTATACAGCAGCTCTACCTTTTATCCACGGTAAGAGCAGTTCGGACAAAAATACGCGCTACAAACCATAATAATTCCTCCGAAACTGCTGCGCTTTCGGTGTCAAGGGATTTATAGGTGTAAAGTCTAGCCCGACTGCCTATGTCACTAGTTTATTTCTGACAGCGATTTGTCCAAATGGAAAAATCTTCAAGTCCATCAAGCATATTCAGTTCGAAAGTCCTTTATCAGTATTAGTTTCAGCTTCCTTCAGCATGCGAAAGCAGTGATACAATCCCTTTTGTGATCCATCAGACTACAAACATTTTAACGTCTATAGTAAGCCCTTAGTCGAAAACTGTCATACGCGGATGATTATTTTCCAGAAATTGCGTATGTAGACCTGTCATTAGTCAATTATACGAGCTACAAAAGCACGTACAGAACTAACTGTTGTTCTGAAAAACCCTTTGGTACTGAATTTTACGTATGGCCATGTCCACAAGACAGTGGCCTTCCCAGCTAAACACTTGGCCACTATGGACAGGAAACTTATTCTGAGAAAATCTTCATTGCGCTGTAATTAGAAATGATAGTACTCGCTGTTTTGCGCTGCTAAGCTGCTACAAGATGTGCTGTTCAGTGTATTAGGACGATCAGTGAATTAACAGAGCATTGCAGGCGAATAACAGCGCAGTAACTATACGCCTAAAATCACCGTCACTGTGTACCAAAACGGAGTGATACATCATAATCACCATCAACATCAGTCACGGTAATTTGGGTATACTGCAAACGTATGATCAGAAAATAGTTTGACGTTTGGTGTAATCGGTGAAGAGGCCACATTTTAACACAGAAGTCCAACAACGGAGATCGGCAGATTTTCGCAGCTCAACAGCACCGACACAAGATGCGATGTGGTCAGGGCCATTGTAGAACTTTCAGTAACGAGCAACTAACCTTTTAGTATGTCGCTGCGAGTCCTTACCTCGTTTGCAAAGCGTTAGTGTTGATCTGTAGAAATGAAAAGAATCGCGAATAACTAGAATGATTTGCAAGTATAAATATTAAATTGACTCGTTCAGCCACTGGGATATCATAGTTAGTTCATAATTAATTCATTTGCTATTTCGGTATTGATGACAGTCTTTGAAGCTATCTCAGAACGCGGCAACCTTTTGTTCCAACTATATCCTCGGGTACGTTGCCGATGCGTTTGACCAAGTGCTTACGAAACTGAAGCTTCATCTAGTTAATTTCGGAACCATCAAAACACCATACGAGCATCACGGCGGTGGTTTCGCTAGCTGCTGCGCATAAATTGTTGGCAACCGTCCAAAAAATGAGACGCAATCACCGTACATCTAGCTCATTAGTGTTAGTTTGCTTGCTGAGTTTCCTATCATATTCACAGAAGAACATGCCTAGGATTCCAGGCAGAGAATGCTGGAATTTCGTTGTTAAAACAAAACTTGAATTCCTTTAAGGCATTGTAAAATTAACATAAATTCCATCGGGGAACCCATTGGCCAGCTGAGCGACAACCACACAAGTATAATTAAAATTAAAGTGGGCACAACCAATGCGATTTAAACAAATTCCGTTAAAATGGTGGTAGTTTATGACAATCTCAGTTTCACCAGGTAGTGGTATATTTCTGTGCACAATTTTGCATCCAACGTCCCATGGTTTATGAGTAATTTTGGTTATGCACTTACGGATCAGTGGCGGACGTTGCACTAATTTACGTGGTCGAAAAATGCGCCGCATGTGGGCCTGAAGAAGGGACGACTGGCGCACGTCCCATTGAGCTAAACATGGCAGGTCACGCTCAAAATGGGGCATGTGATCACTTGGTCTGTGAAGTTCACGCAGGCCATGTCAGAAAGAATGGACACAGGCCATGGTTGTCAGGTGGAATAGGCGGTGTGATTTGGACACGCAAACAGGGGATAGGGGGGATGCAAGCAATTACAGACACAGGTGTGAACAGGTGCTAACTCAAGGATGAGCACTAAGTTTGTGGAAATTCATAGGCAGACATTTTGGAGCTAGTTGGTGAATAGTGGGACTGGACGTAGAGATGTAGGTGACTTGCCAGGATGTCTGAGGAATTTCCAACCCAAGTCGTTGCCGTTTTCTGAAACGGTTCCCAGCCCAGTTGTTTGACCTATTGGTATTAGGAACACAGTGGCCTATAATGAAATGTCCTGGATTCGTGACCCCACATGATAACGTTGATTCTTTGCTGGTAAAGTCTACTTAATATCATATAGTATGTCGATATATTATACATCGGAATGCATAACGTGTGACTCACCAGTACACACAGATGGAGCGCTTAGATACTTCAGTCAGGCGTTGCATCAGATGTATATTATAGCACTTGATTGCGGAAATCGACACATGATCCATGTGTTTCACGTTTCGAAGTATTCCGACGTGTTTTACGTCTACTTCATGCCGTCATACTCAATACTGATTTTATGGTTCGTTCGATCGCCTGTTTACTGTAGGGTAGTTTGCTTATTTCGACACTTTGGACTCAGTAGTTTTTCTAGTAGGGCTGAACTTTCAACCTTTTGCAGACCCACTCTCGTACCATCGTGTTCACTGTTCGTCGACTCGTCTAGCTGCAGTAGGTGATGTGGCCTTTTTCATAATTTATTGTAAATTTTGATTGCATTGGAATGTTCAACCCAAGGCGAAGTGAATTGCTTTCCAAATTCCACTGCGATGATTGGTCAAGCTGTTATTGGAGTCGACCGCGTTCACGAACTGGCAGAAATTTTCGCCGGCTAAAAGCGAACCCATGGGTGATCAAATGTTGGCCTCCAGATAGTTAACACACACGTCATGTGCATACATGATTGGTCTTGTAGGCAAAGGTTCCATTCTGTTGTCAAGCTTGTTTAGGTCTGTTACGTGCCAGCCGGATGTGAACAAGACACTGGGTTGATGGGATGTGTGGTCATGAGTGCAGCCTGCATGCTGAGTTGAACGCAGGTGCAAGGGATCAATGGACCTGTGAGAGTGAGCTGAACAGTTTGACTTACTGATGATCTTGGCCGCGTCACACGTTAGGGTTGAATCAGGTCACTTCGATGTTACATACGAGGCTCATACCTAGAGCTCTACGCCGCACGCCGTAGCCCCTGAGTGCCTCTGCATACCAGTCTATCACGGATGAACTAGAGGGAGTATGAGAATTCCATCAATCAAGGATGTGGTGTCAACATCCGCCATTGCATTACAGTCCAAGAATGGGTTCAGATTAGAATCTTTGACGTGTGGTGTTTTCAGTGGACCTGGAAATTAACAAAAGTTGGGTTATGATGAATGCGAATACTTGAACAGGTGTTTACGTGGTTTTCGACTTCATAAGACAAAGTTTGGAGTGGTATGGACGTCAGGTGATCACAATAGAATAGGAGTGATATGATCGTTCTAGCACATGCAAGATTGAACCCAGCTGTTGCTGGTATAAACTATGGACTAGTTTTTTTACCTAGACTAGGTAACTTGGATTCAGCATAGAGATTTCTGTTGCAACAGCAACTCGATTGATCAAAAAATGTAGCTGTTGAACCGTATGGATTCACTGACTGATCATGAAGTAATTTTTCATGGGTGACAGCATCTAGCGAAGTGGCCATATTTTCCAAGGCGTCTGTGGTTTATCCAGCGAGCTGGACAAAATACACAATCCGTTTTATGTCGAGTATCTTCACATAGATAGCACGAAATGGATGGCCAAGGTATACTTGGGATGTACTCAGATCGAAGTAGGGGGCTTTGATCAAACACTAACCTCTTTATCTTTAGCAGTTCCGGCACCCTTTTCCATGGTAGATTAGAAGAATTGGCAAGCGACGTTTCCCCTGTGAGCCGATCGGGGGCGCTCAATACAAGTTACTTTTTTAGTATGGTAGCCTCGAAATCCTCTTTTTCGACGCTTGAGTATTCAAAACGAACATTTTGAGGCACCACGAAAATGATGTAGATATAATTCGTAAAACTATCCCTATGGTCTCGGCCAACCACCGCAAAAGCATTGTGTTTAATCCCACTGAAACCACGTTATATAATTCTTATTTGCGTCACAAACACTTTGAAATGGCCTGTCCAAAAATCGAGTAACTCAGAGTGTGGAAGTATGGAAAGCAAAAAGTAGCATCTCTCGTAACAAGCAAATGCAAATTATCAAGATGTTTGGAGGGGCTAATCGAACACTTCTGTGTATAGTCAGTTTTTTAATAGGGTGATTGAATGACATTGCTGTCCTGGAGACTGGTAGTGCATTTAATCAGGAAGACAACTGCATGTATTTGTCGATGGTGCCCCCCCCCATCCAGGACACAGGACGGGTTTTCCGTCGACATGCTTATGCTTTTCTGCAAATTCTACATCGTCCATCCAGCCGATGGACCAGGTAGCTTCGTCTTTAGGCGGCCTTCAAGTTTCGAGAAATGATGCAATATTACAGGATTGACAATATGGATGAATACTTGTGCAAATTAAATTGGCATAAACAGGAATTCAGATGGACCTCAGCTTAGTCTATCGTGTATTTTATTCTTCGACGGAGCATTCTGCAGAATGGATGTTTCAGTTAGAATGTTATCAGAATGGTATCTATTCTAATTAATTCTATTCACCTGATACTAATAGAAAACGGTTGAAATAACGTAGCATCACGCGTGAATTGTGTTGCTCTGTTCCCGATTTAACATTGATTTGTTCCTCAGGTTATGCTTGTCATGATGCCTGAATTGATATCTGGTGACTGGCGTGAGTCCAACCACGCCACAAAACATTTAGTCCTAATGGGTATATGAATATAGCCTTCGAGGGACTCGCGAGTTATGTGGACCATAAGCCCATCCGATGCATATTCTGTGAACTTGAGGCGTTTATATCTGTGCATATATATGAAGAACCTCAATGTTTTCAGTCATAATTTCCACAGCAACTTATGGATTCGGGTTAGTTCAACCAACACCTTAAGTACAAGGATCTGCAACTTTTTGAAGTGTGCCTTCATACATACTTCACGCACGCACTGCTGTGTAAACTTAGACCAACACCATCCTGGTTCTGTTACACGATTATTTTCCGTGAAAAATGACCGTCAGGGATCAGCAATGTGACTGCAATTCTACTCGTTTGGTTAGACACTTTATAACGGTCAAACTTCCGTCGTTTTTTGGAGTTTCTTCACCCGAATTTCACCTCGATTCTATTTCTGCAACGGTCGTCGGCGTGCAATATTGTTCCCAGAAGAGACAAAAATATCCAAACTGGTCAGCCTTCCCCTACCTAGTTCTTAGTAGGGAAACTAAGTGGAACAATTATATGTTCCATGAAAGTCGGAAGTGTGATTCCTGCTTTATTAATAAACTACATCACCTAATACTATTGTCGAATAATATTGGGTTTACTTTGTAACCTCCAGCCACATCATACATTCATATACATCTGGGAATTGCTGGCTACAGTTACACGCGCATAGCTCAGCCCCTTGATCCAAAAAAACGCTTCAGGTTACATATTTTGTTACCAGCCTCTCTGTAAATTGCCAATCAATATTATCAGTTGCAAACATGATGTAAGGCTTAGCACCTTTAAACACACTGTCGATGCAACAAGTTGGATCCATGTATATTGTCAGGAGGATAGTTAAAACAGAGCGATTAATTTACTGAACCTCAGTTTCATGTTTTACCTTCATTTTTCTTCGAATGTCACGTCGCTGGACCATTTGCCCCAACGATCAGAGACAACCGTTCTACTCACCATGAGAATCTACCGTAGACGACAATGTATCATTTACAGTGGTTTTCGAATAAAAGATGTGGCTCTTGTTAGAGATCAGGACGGCGTCGTTAATAACAGATGAAAAATGAACGTTCTGCGAACGAAGCTGTTTGCGTTCAAAGTAAAATCAGTAACACAGTCCCTTTCATTTAACGACCTTGTCTGAACGTCACTGCCTGGAGGTAGGCAGTTTGTGTCCTCATCCCTCTACCACATACTTTTTCGAAGTGGCTTTAGCGAAGATACTTTTCATACTGCGTCATCGTGATCTGCTATTCTGTCACAGTTAAAAAGAATGGGTCTGTGAGGGTAAAATGTCGACTTTTATCACAAAGGCATATTGATTATATCAGAGTTATTGTGGGACTATCTTCCTCGGTCTGTACATCGATCTCCGGCAGTTCAATGATAGTTCTTTAATCAGGGTACCTGCTTCATTATCCTCAGTTGCCTTTTTTTAAGGAAAGTTTTCTTGCTAAACGATACAGTTTTGCAGTAGATGAAAACGACTCGGGGGCACAATGGCTGGCACGCTGTGTGTGTGTACTTCCACACTTGCATGAAAGTCATATCAGATGTTGACATCACGATATTAAATGTGTGATTTACTTGAAATGTACCTGTCTCTCGTTAAGTGTAGAGCTAAAAGCTGTTTAACACATGTCTGTGATTGGATTCGTTTGGTCGTTGGGGATAGTGCTAGGCAACTGTCGTGGATCCAACATTGTATTCGTTGGCAAATCAATCAGCTCTACTTTTTTCAGCGAAACTCACTGGTATGTTCTACGACCACTCAGAGCTCATACATTCAGTTCTGAGACCACAACCGCCCATTCAGCTGCAGCAATTAAGGCTATGATATTTATACATCCAAGCAAGTCTTCTTGTTGAAGTCATTGGACGAAGAGTGGGTGGCACTTATAGCATCTGAGGGCCTGAATGAGATCCGCCAATCATGAAGCAAATGTGGTCAAAATGGCATGAAGTCAGATGGCGTTCACAAAACGTCATGGTCGCATGAAGTTATTAATGACGATTCCGTATCAACTAATAACGTAACGAACGTCTTATGCTAATGACTCGGCCATTACACTCATGTTCACCAAATTAAGTATGATAAGTTTTTGGCTAGTGTCGCACAAATATTAAACAGATGAAGTCCATGGAAGGCTTCCATTTTGGTCCCGATGAGAAAGTCACTGTCGATGTCCATCTCAGTAGGCAAGTTTGTATTCACGGTGCGGAAGTTCTACTCCTTGAACGGTGCGCATTATGTCTGGGTCTACAATGGATAGAAGAACGACCTTTTTCATTCTTACCATAGTTTGATGCTTGTGTGACTTGCGTGAGTTGGTCAAGTTGGTAACAATTGCTGCGGTTTCCTTAACTCTCTCATTAATGGCATACGGCTTTCCGAAATGTGAATTGTGGATAATTTCTTGGATATGATGGCGAACCACAAGGAAGGCACACTGATTGCTGTGATTCCATGATTTCACCGAACTTGCTTATTTCCGAGAACGACACAGCGATCGGTTCCGCCATGAACAGCTAACGTCTTGGCATGTGCTACGTCATACCAGCATCGCCAAGTGAGTTTGCTTGAGTGACCATGCAGCAGGCACCTGTGAGTTCGGTTAGTCGACACTCCAGTTGATAGATGTTATGTTGTAAATGTACTCTCGAATTTCCCTTGGGGGAAATTCGAGAGAAAGGTTGAGAAAGGTTGGCACAATCATGGGACTCGACACCTTTGACGAGGCATGCGATGACTCCAAACGTTATCCAAGCTGCTATCGTAGTTGATAAAGTCGGAACCAATGAACCATCCCAAGAACTGTCGGGTACGCAAAATACATCGATAAAAGTTCGCTGTTTTGTTAATATTCAACGCACCAAACGACTTTCGGACCTTTTCCCCCAAATTATTTAGGAGTTTCTGTTATTGCTCAGTGCGTGCTTTCATACCGGATCGAATATGGTAGTTAAGCAGGCCTAATCGGCAAATCATTTCATTTGAATTCATGACTTGGTAAAAGGGTGATTACATGCTACGTGGAATTTAGCCAACAGCTGTAAGGTATCGATATCAGAAAAGAAAAACCTGCACACTTGAACGCATATGGGATAGAAGTGGATTTCAGGGACGGAATATTATGGGAGTAACACAGCAATGTCTTCTAAGCGTTGCAGTCATTCACTCGTTGCATGGGAGATGAAAGTATTGATTGTTCGTACAATAACCAGAGTGGTTGGCTTATCGAACAGGATGTGAAACCACCGCACAACGGACCAGGGTTACGAAACTGCAACACACCCTACCGTGCATTTGCGCATATATGGGCATAGTACAGATCAACACATTTTACGGCCTCCCAGGATGTTGTAACAGGAAGCCGCTCAATGGACACTTGACATCGATGATAGCTTGAAAGATACTGAGGGATTTGCGAAGCTAGTTTATTCCGACGTGAAATATATGAGAACTATTGTACTGTTCGTTTTCCTAAGGAGCAACAGACATGCCTATCTTGTTCTGGTAGACCGCATTGACCCAGTGAAAAATGCTTATTGCTTTTTGCGCTCCACTTATACAAGTTCACATAAGATGGTGGAAAAACCGTAAACTGATCCACGGTAAGGGTTACCTGTTCTCATCCTGTACTCTCATCAGTGGAACGTAGTTCCAGATTTTGAAACCCGTCCCCACGGCGTTGTACCATTAGGATACGGTTGTGAATGTTTTACCTGGAGCTCTTTACGTCATACAATGACGTGGTCAACCAGATTCACCTAGCTTTCTCGATGGCCACTTAGTACGTATAGAACCTTTGAGCTCTGGGACAGAACACTTTTAATGGACCGCGATGGATGGAATGGCTTCCAAACCAGTTTGCTTAGCATGAGACATTACACTGCACCAGTCAATCTTCCCACCCATGATATCACGCTGATCAGTTTCGTATAGACCTGAGCAGGGTCATCGCTAGCTAAGCTACTGCATGATACAAAGCGTGGCAGACAATTTTTCAGGACAAGCATCATTTTCCCGTAAATTTATTATTCACATTCAATGGTCAGATGAGAGGACAAAAAACCAGCATACTCTTCATCCATAGATCAAAGTCATGCTGTCGACAAAGGTAGCTAGTTTGTAGATAGACAGAGCATGATTTTGTGGCTTTGTTATGTACATTTTTGTCAATAATGACTTTGGATAATTGTCTTAAATGTCAGGTTAGGTTGTCATTGCTATATATGAACTGACTTCAGATAGATTTGATGGTGCAAGACTGCGTCTGCATAGAAAATGTTTTTGTCAACTCATCATACGTCACTATTTTTGTGGTGACTTTCTTGAGCTTTTTACTCCAGATAGATAAAATGACGCAAGTTTCCCGCCCATGACGAAGTAAACGACTTGTGGGGATGCTATTTCACGTCACCTGATTCAGCGGTGTTTACACAAGCATGAAGGGGAGGTGGACAGTTCCGTTGGTTATCAGCCCAAAGATGTGATCATTGACCGATTAACCCAATCCGTCGGTCGTTCGCAGATCGTGTACGAAGTTCGTGTCACATGGATAACAGAGAAACCCCTGTGATACTATCAGTAAATCAGTGCACTAACACTTCCCAGAAGATGCCTTTTCCGTGACGAAAACAAGCCGGCGAAAACATTCACAGAGTGCAACAATGTGGTGAGGCTATTGGCAACTACTGGAGACATCCTATGGCAGATCGTTATAGGAATACAACCGCTTTTTTGCATTAATGGACAGAAGTGCGAACTCTTGGAGGTCTTTTGGTTTATGCAGTGCCCCTACCACATCCAGGCAAATTCTTCTACAATTTTCACTGGATTGCAAGGCATTGTCGTTTACAGAGACGGCCTTTTTGTGCAAGTTGAGAAGTAGCAAGAGCATGTACGAAATGTAGAAGTCTTCTAGGGAATTAGACAAGCCGGGCCGAAGCTACGTAGCGGCCATAGTGTAGGAAGCTGTTACGTCCTCCGACTTCCAGATAAATTAGGAGGCACCAAAATTTATCCTGTCCGGAGTTCGGGAAGACAGCTGTGGTCATTTAATGGTTGGCACGAAATGTGGACCACGATCCTCTCATAAGAAGTTTCCGCTATTTAAGTCACCTCATTAGGATAAGACTTTTGAGTGAACTACAGAAATAGGAAACATGTTCAAGGAAACGAAAAAAAGTATGATATCGAAACTTGGATGCCAAACTAAATCGGAACCGCATCAGTCGTTGCCAGTGACACTGAAATTGGAGTAGCCCTCCCGTAGCCGTCCTGAATAATAGAATATTCAAGCCGATTACTCACCATAGCAGCAAGGAAATGTCCCACAAAAGTGAAAGCTTATCTGACAGTGGTTCAGGCGTTGGAAATTCACTGCCAAAATGGAACATAAATCCTTAACATGGCTGACGGCAGCCTAGCTCCTATCTGAGGTGACTAGCTGGGTAGGCCCTAAGGCTTCAGTAACTAAAGATAACGGTGTAGCGTAGTGACCAACGGTGTGTGGTGACTAACACAGTACTGTCCTAGATTAGGTCTTCGGACCCATTTTGGAGAGAGACGAACTGCCAAATGAACCGATGCCTGTAAATTTGATTACGCTGCTTGGCCAAGAAGGTGGTTGGTCTAAAGTAAGAAGTAATCAAGCACATTAGGATCGAAGTCA
Source organism: Opisthorchis felineus (assembly GCA_004794785.1). Lineage (NCBI taxonomy): Eukaryota > Metazoa > Platyhelminthes > Trematoda > Opisthorchiida > Opisthorchiidae > Opisthorchis > Opisthorchis felineus. The sequence continues at coordinate 939,067 of SJOL01008870.1, read as the reverse complement.
TAGGCAACGTCATTTGAGTTGCACAGAATTCTTGATTTATGTATTAAGCGCTACGTGAAGAGGGGAACGCTACTTGCCAACATCGACAATGGACTGGAGACCCAGGAGGTGCCGTATATGTCGACGAAACATCGACACCGACTGCTGCAGGTGACGTATGAGCAAGTGTAAGGGCGTTTATGACGTGTTGTGGAGGCGTATATTTTGGCCGCAACTAAGTTGAGACGCTGAAGAGCTCGTCGTAATGCCAACAGTATCCAGAAACGGTGAAGAAATTAACGTCGGTGCAGCGAATCACAGCTGACCATCCGGCACAAGTGTGGGGAATAAATGCTTTTGGTCCCGTGCCGACGGGGCAGACCTGAAAGGCTTCACTGTTGTTATGATAAATCATTTTACGCAGTAAATAGAGGCGGTTTCGACCACACATCAAACTGCGTGCCTTCACGGAAGATGGGATCGGTTCGGTGGACCTGAGAAAAGTCTCGCCAAACAACGTCCATAATTCGAATCCAGAAGAATATAAAAAGTGCCTCAACACTGGTGACCCTACGGAATGGAGATGACTGTATAATTCTCTAGCCAGGGCAGTAACATAAAGGCTGAAATGTGCGTGGAAACGTTGGTTCACCGGTCACATTTCCAGGTAGGATGGCAGGCAAGTAGGCATGCTTTTACAGTTGGCGTATAACCCTTCTACCTATATATCACCATTTGATGTGGCCTGTGAATATGAAACGAGAACGGTGCTTGTAGAAATCGGACTCTGTAGGCAGTTTTCTGAGACTAGAAAGGCTAGCCAAAGCGAGTGTACAGGAAGCGCGTCAACGAAACAAGAGACGGCACGGCGCATCTAACAACAAGAGGGACTGGGTGGATTAAAAAATCTCTGGTTTGCTGTGGTTTGCACAGGACATCAGAATTTGTCAGTTTAAGAGCAGATAAATTCTGACCGGTTCATCTGTGATGCTTGTTGCACGAGATTTAAAGTGTATGAGGGACCGGAAAGACCTGGACCGGAATAAGTGGCCCAGAAATGAAGGTTTAAGAAGAAGCTGCGGGCATACTTTTTCAACTTGATAATAGCTTATGACTGCGTCTATGTTTACTTTACATTCATGGGTACATTCGATCGTTGCATATTCACTCTGCTTCCTTAAATATAAGACGGAAACAGCTGTCTGAAATATGTCGGAATTTGTCCGGAAACATCACGTAAGATGGTTTATTCATCTAGGGCAGGGATATCCGTGGGTCAGACTTGGTCCGTTCTACTTAGAGTAGGAGGCGAACCCACTTCTGTCTTGCGGAAAACAGTTTACTGAGAAGACCGATTGCCAGTGTATCCATTTATTGCGATTGGTCAGACAGGCAATCCACAAGTTCATTTAAATATGACGATTCGATGCATCCGAGCACTGTAACACTGTTTTGGTCGGTATATTAGTGAGAAGACTCACGTAATCACCGTGCGCCACATTATCCCTGCTTTATCCGAAATTACGTTGGGTCTTCTCTAAAGCAACGGTCTGTTCTCACGCGCACGCACCGACACACAAAAATTTGGACTTTGGGGGTTCAATGCTTTACATTGACAAGCCGCTCTTAAAGTGCATTAGAATAAAGTACTGTATTGTTATTCAATCTTACCATCAAAAATTATTGTGTTGGTCGGTGATATTTCATAACTTCATTTATGAGTTTGCGGATGAGCGGAACAGGTTACTGGTATAGATTTTAGCGGTACTCCAGAATCTTCGTGGTGGCGAAATATTTGTAATAACAACGGCCGTACGCGTTATTACCACAATCAGTGCCTAAACATCTAGGTCCGCAATCATCACAGCAGTGTTCGCCATAGGGAATTTTATCGATTGACCCAGACTCCCCAAGCATATCTGTATGGTGACAATCTGCGCAGCAAACAGGTTACTGCGAAAAATTAATGCTTCCGCTAGATGATCTGCTATCTTACGTGTTCACTTTACAACTTGTGGTAGACAGAGGCGAAACGTATGACGGCAAATTCAAGGGAGTCCGCGTTCTCGACTTAGTATATGTGGTTCCTGCAGCAGTTGACCGTCTTCATTTGATTGTCAGGGGAATAGACACCCAAGGACTCCTGTTTCTTATTGGTCTTATTGGATGAGCATGAAATGCACCACTTTGTTCGTTATCCGGATAGGTGAACCTGGGTAGCTTATCGGTTTATGTTTGATGGAGCACGACCTTCGTCTCAGACCGGTTGGTCGGATGATCTGTGTCGATTACATTAAGGATAATCCAGTGGTATCACGTGTTTGTCCTATCTACTTCGTGTGCAAGGGAGATATTTATTGGATAGTTAAACATTCTCAATCCCACAGTAGAATCGGACGCGCCAAATATGTGACGAGAACGACTGCCACCCCAATCAATTGCTTGGCCATAGCTTAAGCCTTTCTCACTAGACAGCAAGCCTTAATACCATAGTGACGGCAAAACGAAAGTAACAGGAAGCATTGCGTCAGGAAATATGCAATTTTGGTGACATTTTTCAGTAGAAAAAGTCAAAATGATCACAAAATAGACCCGAGTTTATTCCAGATATCGTCAGTGAGAAAAACCTATGTGGTTTTATTGAGTATTGCATTTGTTAATGCTGGACCATTTATATATATATATATATATAATGATAGTCTATTTTAGCTAATCCACCTCTGATACACACGTGTTGTTGTTTATAGGTGCACCTGCCCGCAAGCCAGTTTAAAGCACTGTTTGGTGTGCAAGCAGAAAATCATTTGGCTTTTAGTCTCATGTAAATCCGCAGATAAATGACCGGCTCTGACCGTGCTGATTTTTGCCTACAGAATATCGCATCTTGGCGTCGCTATCCTACCAAGTGTCCCATCGGCTTCCTGCTCACTTCTGGATGGACCGACTAGATCAGGTTTACACATAAGAGTATTGGTGATACGGCGAACTTAAACAATAAAGGATCATGGGAATGACACCAAAAGAACGTTTCTTTTGTATCGAACCTTGTGTTTTCACTCGAACGTCAACGGCATCTAAAAGTCGAAATGCTCAGCCATAATCTTGAAAGAACAAGCTGGAACAGCATTCATCATATTTTTGCAAATAACCTTTGCAGGTATCACTCGTGATCTCACTGAGATGCCTGGGATATGAGAAGCGTGAGTGATAACCAGTGATCGAATTCATCCAGATCAGGTTACTGGAGATGAAAGACTATCCCGAAGTTCGTGGACAGGGCTCTGTAAAAATACCATACGAATGACATTCAATTTTTCAAATATCTGTAAGTTAACTTTCGTGTTTGTATCGACTCACTTAACAGTGAAACGTATGGTTTTTTGCACTAACATCCGTAGGTGTGTTGAACCTGAAAAGGCCGCGCGTTCAGTCTATCAATAAAGGAAAGTTCCACTTATTGCTTGGTCTATCCCGGATGGGTTAGCGATGTAGTTAACTGATAATTATCACACGTTAAGTTATTTCATTGCCTAACACTTACAGAAGCCACGCTCGACATCTGGAATCCACACAGTTGCTGCATGATCTTGGTTTAGTCATCACCGATGTTCTTCACTCAGCAGCCCAGTGTCCATCAGATATGACAATGGACAATACTGAAGGTGTTTACTTGATTTCAGTGATCCACATCGAATCGGAAACTGCTTCACTAGTGCAAACCTGGGTTTATCTTCACCTGAATTCATTCATCATTGTGGTCGCGCACTTCAGTAGTTACACTACACAGTGAACTTTGCGTAAAATTCAGGTGACTTACACCACTATTGAAAGGAAGCCATTATCTTACCTACCAGTTAGTCGAATTTTCTTCTGGTGCATGGGGTGCGACAGACAAGTTGCATGCAGATGACACGCCGATGAAACGCGATGGGAAAAGACACCAACCGTACCCCGGAACTACTTACTAGTGCTCATCATTAGAGGACTTTTACGTGTGTAACACAGTGGGATGATAGGCTGGCAACTGTCTAAAGACGGTTAGACAGTAGCATCAGGGGGGAAAGAAAACCGACAAGGATCGGACGATGTAACAAACTTTTCAGTTTCGCGTCGCTGAGAATCGAATGCAGTCTAATGTGTTGCCTGTTCAAAATGGCAACAAACAAGTCATCGGAAGGTGACTCGAAGGAAATTGGCAGTCCTGACAAGATTATGATGCCAACTACATCAAAAGAGTGACACCGGGAGAGGTGCCAATCAAGCCGATAAGCCCATGACCAACTTAGAAAGGTGGTTTGATCGGTTAGAGATCTAGAGAGAAGCTACCTCAGGTATTCAGAAATGCATTTAACACTGCCATTCTTCATCAACTCGATGTCAAGATAGGATGAAATCTCAACTGAAAATTTCCGAATCTCCCCAAAAGAAGAATAACCTAACAAGACGAATGAAGTTTCCAGCTGAAAAGTTGTCACTCGAGGAGGCAGTCAACACGTGACCACGTAATGTGGATTCCTTGATTGAAGGAGAGTGGCGCTATATCGCGTCTAAGTGCGAGTTAATCACTGCTGATCAGCAGCTCATGGTCAAACCACTAAGCTGGAGGTCACGGGTTCGAAACTCCTTGAAGTTTCGTAAGATGCTCACTGCTGCTTATCCCCGATGAGGATGAGAAAGCTGTACAGTGCTTTTCCTTTACAGTACGAAACCTCAATTAAAAATTCCTAAGTCTTTTCACACTACCGACAAAAAAGAACTGAAAGATCAACTACCACGCGGTGAGCCTTTGTGCTCACCAGTTTGCTTGGTCTTGTAAGGTTCGCCATATTAGCAGAACGACAAGAATGTTGTGTAAGCGCATATTTGAACGGCGTTCCTGGGTGTCTGAACGAGATATAAAAACTAATACTTCGGTTCTGGCACACACTGTCCACACGGAACACCAGGATCGTGAACAAAATTTACGGTTATCCATGAGGTTAGCCCTAAGTTACCACGGCGAACCAGGATGAAAACAGGGAACACCGAAGGAGCCACATCCATCAGAATTCACAAGCGTCCAAAATAATTTGATACACGTTCACTTATCGCGGCCCAACATGTTCACCGCCTAACTCCTGCTGTCATCGGTCAGCAGAAACCACAACACCCAACGTCGGTCACAGGCGACCTAATCCACCACCCCGCAATTAAACATATTTTGGGGTCTCCTACATCTGGTTTTGAGTACTCGGACAATTATGCTGACTAATCTAGATTCATCCATGTGTGATGGCCTAGTGAAGAGATAAAGAAGAGGATCCCTGTGCCCAGATGGGTGTTCTCAATTCGCCCATACATATTTTTCAAGAGCTATTAAATGCAATGTGCGTCAATAAACTCATGGGGTTTCGACGATGTAGCTAGATGTACTGACGAGTAAGACGAAATCGGATTCCAGATTTACTTCAGTGGGTAAGACAACCGTTAAAGTTGCGTGGTAGGTGGGCTCCTATGTTTTAGGTGCTGGGGGAAAACGGAATCCTGAATAACTAGTAGGCATATTCCAAATTAACAAAATAAGATCATCGCCTAGGTTTGGGACAACAGTCATCCTGCAAGCACTAATTGGAGACCTTCAATATCACACCGACCGCACTAGCTTACTGGCTACAAACAACACGGCTAGGTAGCTGTCGAACGCTATTCGAATCACAGAGGTACAAGAATTACACCTGTCACAACACGGTGACTAGCGTCCCTGATTCTGCGCTTCCCAAGTCCAGGAAGTGGGGTGTAAGCAAGAGGATGGCAAGCCAGATTCCGATCAGGCAGAGGATGTATCCACCACGTATTTATATTAAGTCAAAGGTCTGAGCAATGAAACGCGTACCGCTACCAGCAACCACTTCTCTCCTTTAATCCAAAGAGGCCTTTGATTCCATAGACAGGAAAATCCCTCTAATACACTTCGGCAAATACACGTGCTCTTTGTTCTAATGCGTTCTGCCGTCTTACGGTTCATGGAAATCTGTCAGAAGTTACCCCACAAAAAAGGGGTTTACAAGGGTTGTTATCTGTCGATGTTTTTGTCCAATTTATCGTTGAAAGGGTCATTTAACGCATATTCCAAACGGCAGAAAATTTATGAATCGAAGTATCATCTGGAGAGTTTGGTGAACGGTGTCGTTATTTTACAACGGTGCGCACCTTCGACTACAAACAGGATATCGGAAGGAGTCCCTCACTTCAGCATGCGTTTTGGACATAAAAAGTGCAAAAACTTGCTTCGGAATTTTCAGCTCCTCTGTGGCTATTTGAAAATTCCTGTTAAAGCACTCGAGTGAGAGAGTATTTCCGCACCTCACATACGGAACCAGAAACAATTTTTTGACGTTAATAGGCCGTGACAGCCCTTAAGGTTATTAGGATTGGTTGGACTCATCTTCTCCGATTTGAGAACCTAGAATGCTTCCAAACATTCGATCGTTGGGGGAGTTAGCTGTAGTATGTTCACAACGAAAGAGTACGCAAACAAGGACTCGGTAATAAGTCTGAATCGTTAGTGTGGTTAGCGTTTGGGATAGGTAGTACGCAAGTTCAACTTCAGTCCACGAAAGAAAGTGGGTCCTTCTATTCCATATCACTGCTGGCGAATAAACTGCGGGGACAGGCCACAACATGGCTCCATGGTTGTGGCAGTTAGGCGCCAGTGTTGCTGCCAGCGATGACTATGTTGGAGTATAAGCTGAGACCGGTCAGGAGGCTCCACTGATATTCTGATTATTATAGGACCAGAGCTACATTTGCTTGTGGGCTTATAGCAAAATTGACACCACGGATGCCCGCACTATCATTTCGACCACTGTGGTATGGCCAGTACTCGACACCGACGCCTGAGACCTTCAGCTGCCTCGGATCGGAGAGGACTAGTCGTACTTTAGGGGGACAGCTGACTTAGACTTGGTAGCTATGCGGGCTGAAGATAGTAATGCATTGGATTCCCGCATCCGTTAAGGTACCTAAGTCCCAACTAGCTGCTGCTGAGCGAAGCATTGTTGTTGAACACTGATGTTATGCTGTCGATGATGGTTGTGGGGCTGACAGCTCTTATTGTAGCTCAAACATTTGGTGGCCAACGGAGCACTTGGCACCCAGGGAGAGGTTGTAGCATTTAGGGCATTGTGAGTGTTGTAAATGAGACAAGGCACGTGACACTCTAGCACCACCCGGTCTTTTGTTCGAGGATGCGCCTCTAGCCTCTGCACAGCTAATTGCTATCAGCAAGGCAGCAGAGAATCTGTAAAATGTTGGGTGGTTACACAAGCATGACCTTTAGATTTTGGATGTAAGCAACCGGACTTATTCGTGTTCCCATCGGCGTTGATTAGGAAACACGGACAACCATTGGCTGTCAGCTAGGCTATAGCGCCTGATACCCGTCCTGTTACTTTAATGGGAATACCGCCACGAGAAATCACCGAAGGATTTCTCCGAAGAGGCTACATGGTATTAAGCCGTTGGGAGTGAGTCGCAGAATACGATATTCGTTTTTCCAAACATCTACCTCCCACCATACTTCCAGCGTTTTAATATACCGTCCGAATTTGCAATTTATGGTATGTGTGCGTACCATTCAGTCAACACCAATCGCAAAACCTATCAGGCAGCAGATAGGTAGCCCTGTGATGGTTCACTGTCTAGGATGATTTCAGGTTACCACCCAGCAGTGTCCACTGTAAAGTTGCGTGAGTTGATTCTGCATTGCACGGGACAGATGTTGAATCCAACAAAAATCAGACGAAAATATAAAAACTGCATGAGAAACAGTTAAAAGGTTGGATAGACTGCGCATCCAGTCCATTTATTGTGGTAAACTTTTTGGCCCAAGGTTGAGTGAGAATTTATGAATCTCAGGAGCCAAGTTTATGAACTCAGGCCAGTGAACCGGTAGCATCATCCTATTGTGAACCAAACTCACTGACTGGAAACTAAAAGATTGCACTTGATAGCTAACTTAGCAGGGTTCAAGTTATATCTGCTGTTTAAGCACGATAAACCGCCACCACCGGCTTGCAGAACCCTGGTCGTCCAACAAAAAGAAACTGGGTGACTAGGAAGGAGCAAATGTGTATACAGGCAAGAAGTGACAACTTAGGCATACAAAACAAAATCACTACGAAGTAAAGGGTATCGCTGAAACATGCGGTTCTGTGTGCGTTTGTGGTCCAAAGGAGCATCGATCGAGGAGGTCTGAGTGTACTGTGGGAATCATCGAGGCATAAACTCTAGTGGACTTTCTCCTGGCATTCCTGGAGCAAAACCGAACCACTTTCCATTCTTCGTACACGGAAAGACCACACGGTACGCAATGAACCAGCACGAAACACCGAGCACAGTACCCAGCAGTTTTGTGGGCATAGTGTGAAAGTAAACCACAGTGACAACGAACATGATATCCCACAAAATGCACAAAAAAGAGACGAAGGAGAATAGGAAACGAATCGAACCGGTCAATCGACAGAAGGCAGAACGCATTACTTTGACTTCATTCACAGTGACGCGTTTGGAAAGCGCTGCACTCAAGTTGTCGGCATCCAAATGTGTATCATACGGTTTCAGAATATCTGCAAGCCGTGACCAATACTGCATACACTTGACCTCTTCCATAATCCACAAGCTGCACATAACCAATAAAAAACAGTGCCCCGATACGTCGAACCCTAGCCATACACCGCCGACGCGATGACACAGTGTTCGGCGATGAGGACGTTCACCTGAAGTCAAGAGTAAACTAGCCGGATGGCAATGTCCAGTTGCATCATGTAGGAAGTTGATAAATCCAGTTATAATATACCAGAAGGCTGTACCGACTACCGTCCTCAAGAGATGTGCCCGTATGAGCTGTATATTACCGCCGGTATAGACGAATGAAGAGAAAATCACGAAAGTGGTCAAACCACAACAAGTCCAACCCCAACCCCATTTGACAAAAATTTGATTGAGTAAATTGTACTTATTTGAAAAGTACGACGGTGGCATGTGAACGAAGTCGAAAAACAGTGAAACCCCGGCGGCAACGCATAAATATACGCCCGCTTTGGTCATTGTGTTGACAGACATGGGACGTCGGAAGGTGGAAAAGAGCAGAAGGCTGATAAAATGCATCGGGCTCGTAGGTCCAGGAACAGATTTCTTCGCCAAACCAGGTTCCCTTGGTTCCAGTGGTGGAGACCGAATGGAATTGAACTTACGAATCGCAGCTTGCTTCATATTAAAGCTTGACTAATTGAGTAAACAGATAAGCTGAAAGGTAACGGAATAAGGAAGGATTATGGAAAAAGGAAACACATATGATGTCTGCAAAATAATCTGATTTATGGTAGTTGTGACCACTCAAGATTAAGACAGCTAAGGCTGTTAGGGGGGTGTGATGTGTACGCTCCCACCCAGATTTTATCCGAGTATATACATTGAATTGTCTAACAAATGCAAGATGGTCGACAGATCACGCACCATTTTTGGGTCAATGGCGCCTTGCTACGCATTGGTGCAAACGGATTAGGAAGGTGGCATTCGCCAAGCCAAAGCACCCTTATACATGGTGTTTGGTATTTAACCTGGTAGCCAACGATGAGTCTGTTGAGTGCTGATAAAACAAAAAGTTTTGAATGCTTATCCATCAAGTAAGCTTGATAAATTTCCAGAAAACGATCGCTGAAATTCGCTTCCCTACTGTTCACTCAAAAGCGAGAAAATTGACCCAGATTGTGACATGACACCCAAAGCAAATTCATCCTTCCGTAATCAACCTGTCAGCATTGGACTATATCTAGGGCATTATCAACTCGGAATTCACTGATTTGCACATAGTCCGAGGGTGTTTCTGACCGCCATTGCCGAGCTTAATTCCCTTTCAACTAAGCTCATCGTTTTCCTTCCCGTTCTGTTTCTCATCTCAAGTTCTCGTTGGCCAAAGATTTGCGCAGGGCAAACATGGATGTGGTAACGCGAGAGGAGCGCGGCCAATGTCAGTCTGAGCACTGTACGATATTTGGCTAGAGTCTGTAATATGTTGCGCGTAGGTTGGATGAAGTTCATGAAGATACTGTGCTTATCCGACGGATGGCGCCTTACTACAAAAAGACGCTCGGATGCTGCAAGAACCTTCAAATCCCTAGACCGTTTTCCGGAAATGTATGGCCTTGGTATTGGGTTTTTTTCTAAATTCATATTTCACTAGAGCCTTTTCTCCTTATTCTCAAACTTTTTTCAGCACGTGTTGGAATGATCAGCTTGGCCGTTATTTTGGTGTTAAAGTAGGCATGGACGAATCCCCCAAGTATTTTTCGGGTTTTATGAGCACTTCAATACACGAAGCAGAAAAATTGCTGCTTGGTGCTTCCGATGGAGCATACTGTCTCGTTACCATCGGAAAGTATTTTCCTGTCACGATCGCTGTTAGTACCAGCTTCAAACCACGCATTTTGGTTTCAGGTGCAGCAATTTAACCCACCTGTTATTTTGGGAATAGGACAAAGCTACCCATTGGAGATGATGACCGGCACTCTTGGATTGCGAATCGGATGGTGTTGGGTGTGTACCCAAGAGGTAGTTACGAATTGGAGGTAATGGAGTGAATACACGTCATCAGAAAAGTGGACAGGTCACGTTTCCCATCTAAGGGTATCTTTTCGGGGAAGCTGCAGCTGTCAACTCGACTGAGTTTGCTGTTCAAAACACTACTGAAGTTCGTTGGTGGTGTGTGGAAATCTGTTAATTTCTGCCTGAGATTTTGTCCTGTAAATGAAGCCGACATATGCTGAAAAGCACGATACGGCTGTTTCATCCTTATTGGGAATAATCAGCAGTGCACATCTCACGAAACCCCAAGAAGTTTCGAACCCGCGATATCCCGGCTAGTACTTTGGACAGTGAATCATTCGACGGTGAGCCGCTGATCAGCAGTGTGATTAGCTCGCTTTACCTAATTGCCGGATAGGATTCCACTGACATATGGTCCTTTCAACCAGACTACTCAATATGTTGGAAGAGTTTTTGTAATGGTATCAAAGAAAATGTTGCTAGCTCAATTTGCTTATTAGGTGGTCGAGTTGTCCTCTGGGCCTGGTAGTTAGGTTGCAAACGTCTCGCTACCAACTGAGATATCACCAGTGCATTGTTTTGAGGCACAGTCGAGCTGTACGTTGGTGGTCTTGTTCAAAAACCAACACAGCGCCGCTCTGACGTCACCTCGAGTCAGAGACTTGTTTCGGCTACAAACTGTCCACCGAAGTGCAGCAATTCCAGCTTTAACAGCTCAGTTTATCGAGGATGGGCGGAATAAGAGAATGGACAACCAAGTTTTGGGGGCGCTTGCCCACATCCCCTCGCCATCCCCAACAGTTCAACATCAGTGTCCAAGATTGGTGTGAGGGAAAGAACAAAAGCGGATCGGGAAGGACCTGAGTACTAACCTACAACAATCATTTCAAGGCGCCTACACTTCCAAACAGTCATTCAGACACTCTAGATAGAAAATGACAACAAGGACACCACTGACATTGAATAAAAACCATATATTCCAGCGTCACCAACTAAGCATAGGGGGGATCATGTGGTCCCCATCCTGGCGAGTCCCTGGAAGGCAAGTCGCATCGACAACATCCAGACTTTTAATTATCTTTTTCATACCCCTGCGTGCTTGTGCTTACACTCTTTTCGGCAAACGATGATCATGCAAGCGCAATATGTAACCAAACCACTGCAACTGGGGCTCGACATAACGGTTTTTGGATACCTGAAGACGACTCAGTTTGGCTACTCGAAAAGGCCAACGCTCACAGCCATACCCGCACTGTAGCATGATACACACGTTCTTTGAAATTCAGGGACACAGCATTGCTGCTGTAGGTATTCCAAATCAGCAAACGCGGTCCGGGCCTTACAGATTCGTGCATCAACCTTATCTGTCACACTACAACGAGAAGCCATTAGACTCCCAAGATACGTAAAAGTTCCCACACAATCGAGTGTCTCTTGAAAATGAAAGTGGCGTGTTCAGTGGCTGAATTCCCAACAGCATGATCTTACATTTTGCGGGTGCAGAGTGTATGCTGAAGGGCGGGATGACTTTGGTCAGTTCATCTAAAACATCTGTTTTTTCTCTTAGAAGGCGAGATGGATATTGTCTGCATCTTCCAGATCGACGGGGTTTTCGTCAGCAGCCATTTGAACGCCAAGGTTCAAAAACCTCCTAGCGTTTGTTCCATTAACTCTTCGGTCACAGAGTTGAACAGGAATGGAGAGTGAGCATCCTTGTCGGACACAACCTTGTGCACGGAAGCTTCGGAGAGCTCCCCATGTACTACCACGCGCCCGGAAGTCTGAAAATACAAAGGACTTACTATATTGATGAACATCTGGAGCAGTTCGTGCTGAGCGAGAGTGCTCAGGGGAACAGACCGGTCAGCTAAGTTGAATGGCGCCTTGGAAATCTAGGAATACTAAAATTGTGGATCGTTTGTACGTATGTCGTTGTTCTAACACCTGAAGGAGTGTGAATATTTGGTTTACGTAACCAGCCCACTTGTTACTCACCCGTCAGCGCTCCGCGAGCCACTGTAAGTCAACGAAGGATAAGTGACGCCAAGGGTCTCATCCCTTTGATTACTCTTTTTTGAAAATGGGCACTTTTACCGAATCTCCTTAGTTGATCGAGACACTCTTCTTTTCTCAGATGGAGACGAATAGATCAGACAAGTGCTGACCGAGGACTTCACCCGCATCCCTGAACAATGCGGGTGGGAGATCATCAGGTTGAGGAGCTCGGTGGTGCTTGAGAGGATATAAGCAGCCATAAGCCTCCGAGGCCGTGGAGGCTTCCAGGTTTGCCACCTAGGGTGCGAAAACCCAGCGCAGTTCCACAATCCATTGAATGGCAGCAGGTGTTTACGGAAGTTGTTTTTCAAAGGGATCGGCCCAACCAGCGGTCGAGGTATCCTTTTTTATTGAAAATGGTCGCGCCAGTTTGATCCGCAATAGTTTCGTTTACCGGCAGTTTCCAGGAACCGATCACACGGGTCGACCGGTATAAGTGTCCGGCATTCTTCACCCTTCCATTTCCTTAGCTCTCCATGTCCACGGGGCTTTGCGGCCGACACATACGCTGATAATTCGTCTCACTGGGATTCAAGAGGCACCACTGTTGATATCCGGCGTTCGGAAGGACCTGGTAGCGCGGAAATCCTGGCATTGTGAAAGGACTTGGCGATCTCGTCCCATTACGAAAGAAATCCGAACAAATTCGTTTACCTCCGGGATCTGCCAGCCCTTCAGTTGCTAAACGATTTGTCCACTCTCTATCCGGCTCTGAAAAGCGAAAACAGGGGCGAATCCATATGAGTGCATGGCCAGAGTCCACACAAGTGTTCCAAGACGATCGCTAGTCAGTTACTAATCCGCGTCACTGGTGACTGGTGACGATGTGATCAATTTGGATCCATGGTTGGCAAGTTGGTGGAGAATACCATTTGGCCAGACGACTAAGGTTATTTCGGAAGTTAGTAGTGCACATTGCTGGAGCAATCGTTCGCCATTGCCTGTACGTACTGAATCCACTCAATGTAGACCACTTAACTGAGTCACAGATGCACTAAACCTGCCCACTTGAGTATTCAGATTTCCGGCAACCACAACGATGTGAACCTTTAGACCATCGTAAGAGGGCGTTCAGGGTATCATAAAACTTGCGTTTGAAGGCGTCAGAGTTACAATCGGTTGGTGCGTAAACAGACGATCAACTTTCAGCCTGTGAGATTCCTCCACGGATGTCGCCAAATGAACCGTACAGAAACGATTATTAACGGGTATTCAGTCACGAAAGGATCCTTCCGCCTGGTGAATTAGCATGATACCGACCTTTTTATATCCTGCCACAGTGGTCTATAGATCACCAGAGATGCGCAGCCGGAAGGGAGTGCAGAGTGACAGGACGGTTCGTTAAACCAACGTGCTTGCATGCTGACTTCCTGTTTCTCATACACAGCACATATCAACGTCAAGCGCGTCCCCTGTGAGAGCAAGGGAAACTCATTGTCCTGCTTGCTTTAGAGTGCGAACCTTAAAAGTGACCAGTGAGCCCGGGTATTGAGGCTTACAGAGTGAATTCGAAATGCCCGAGGCTGTCGGTGCCAGCTGACGCGCAGCTGCTGCGGTCAAAACCGACGCAAGACGAATGGGGTCGTCAGTCCTAACAGATTGGAATACAAGGCGTTATTAATGGAGTGGGAGGGTGGTGAAGAAAAAGTGTGTGAAAGAGAAAGAAGGGAGACATCAGTAGTAGGCTGCTTTCGCTTACACGCCCTGCTGCATGCAGCAAGTAAGGCGACCAGGCTGGTGACACCACGTGACGGCCGATGAGGTATGACAGTAGTGTTAGTTGTGTCATAGTTGTACGTGGGCTATGATACTGCCAGGGTGCCCAAATCTAGACAGGAGGATGATTTAGCTCCCTGACCAAAACCTTTGGCTCAAAAGCCTAACCGCAAGGCAGCGGTGTTGGACTGGAAATGCAAGTACATTACCAATTTTACGGAACACGTCGCCACACATGTTCCAACCCCCAACCTGGAGGGCCAGGAGACTGTGTTCGTCAGACCTCTACCCATTGACCAACCTGGTATGAAAGACTCTGCGAGTGTCGCGGGAGACCCCCAGTGTAGCTCAATGGGTCGCTGAGGTGCGCACGCCACACCACGGTAAGGTCCAGTCTCTTCGTGACGGCCGTTTTCTAATTACCTCGATACTAATCCATTGACATCATCCAAAATCTGCAACACTTCTGAGGGATCGGTGGTCGAAAGCCTGAAGACGCCTCACATATGTCCGTAGGGGCCACGTCTCGCAGACATGCAACACAGCCCCTACTGTGGCCTGGTACATGCGAACCAGTGATATGCCTTTTTGACGCCACAAGTGAGGCAAATTAGCAAATGTGATTCAGGCCTTTGAGATTCTTGCACTGACTTCATCAGACACATTTCCGTGAGAAATTCTCCACAACCTCCAGTGATTCTCCTTGGATAGTAAGGGGTATGTCCAGAGATTGCATGTTCTCGCGCATTACTTTGAAGGTACAAGGCGCATGCCCAAAGATGGCATGGCAGTGGTCAGTTTATTCAGCAGCCCTAGGGTTTGCCGCGAATTCGTCTCCAAATATGAGGAGGATGTTGTCTTCGTACTCCAGATCGACAAGGTTCTTACCAGCAATGATTTGCGCACCGGGGTTTCGAAGACTTTCCGGTGCTTGTCCCAAGACAGTAATTACTGTTTCGCCAATGACGAAGGTGAACTAGCTAGTTCCGTTCTAGAACGGAGATCGTGGACATGCTCACTGGACACCACATTTTACACTGAGTCTTTTGGAGAGCTGCCCAGCAAACACATGGCCACCGGTGGCCAAATGTGGCTATAGCCACATTATAAGCTCGCAATGTTATTACCACTGATTCCTGTTATGATACAAGCCAAATATATTATTTGTTACATAGAAGCATTCTGGAAAAGAGTAAAACAGGATTAGTTGGATGTTGGAGCCCCAGCTAAGAAGTCAGCTTTGTTTTGTTTGAATGCGCCATTGCCTCAGTATATGGTGTAGTTTTTTGGGTTCCCACCTTTGGCCGACCATGTCTGCTGGCGTGCGGACCATGCACAAGCCAGCATTCTGATTGGTTATTTGTGCGCAAGCCAGGAAGCGCGCGCATTCAAATTGCATTTGGGAGCTAGCCAAAAGATGGGAGCTCAGTATTCGCACAATGGAATCGAATTTTCGAAAGCTACTACGTGTCCCTGATGGACTAAAACAGACAAGCAATTGAATTCCGAATGCCAGTCCAAACTTTTGAGCCCCACCTAGGCATCTCGGGGTCCCGGTAATGCTAGGAAAGTATTCCACCAGAATTTTTCCACCAGCAGTATGATTGCCTTAGTGGACAATGAAATTTGGTGAACTGCGAAAATATGAAGGTAGATTAAGGTGAGTAAGAGGTGGTCTGAGCACATAGGCAACAAAATGCAACATTTCGGCGTAAAAAGTTTTATTCCACTCGTAAGGGTTCTGCAGCCAAGAGCATTGTGCGGACAAGGAGCCCCCAAAAGATGAGCGAGTTAAAGGCTTAAAGCGCATAAACTAAGAAAAGATGGACTGTCAGGGCAAGCGGGAAAATAGTCTGAAACGATTTGGAGAATTTATTCCAGGAGCTCCACGCTTCTCCGCGTGCGATATGTACAACATAACGTCTAGAAGGTGGATACGTAAACTTAACATTACAAAACATATACATGTGCCTTAAAATGCCATCCATCGCCCTCTCTTCCTTTGCGCAAGCTTTTTGTGACGATTCACAATAAAAGTTTGTCAGGACGTCGACATTTTTGTTTTAGGAAATCTCGATTCAAACTTAACTACATTTCCAAGACTTTTCCCACTCGGAACTTTGAGTTGCTTTCATCCCAGTTACTCATATTTTTATGCTGTATATGACTGTCAGCAAAAGCAGTAGTGTCCTATGAAGCAACATGCTAACGGGGAGAGTCAAACAGAAGTCTCCCGGATTCGAACTGCGAACACACCGGTCTCTACTCCCAAGCTTATCCCACTACGCCATCGTGCCACGGATAACAACTGGTGGAAACCTGTGTTAAGCGGCTAAGCCTATTTGAAGCTGTCTTATGTTCGTGTATGGATCACGTGACTAGTCCAGCCGATCAGTTGCTTGAGTCTGGCTTCTGCATGAATCAACTACCGTGGTCACCGGCGGCAAGCGTAACGTGCCACCCCCATTTGCAACCCTTGGGCACCGGTGATGTGTTTACTAGGTCACCTGATACTCTCACACTCAGGGGTCTGTGAATATTAGGACCGGATTACATCCAAAAACTTCTGGGGCGTACTCTGTTGAGCAAGTGCAGTGAGAAGCAACGACCGATGCGAACACACACTTGAGGCCAAGGAACACCATATTAGTGGGGTCGTCTGTAGTGGGTCGTCTGTACATATGGCGTTGCTTTGACACATGTGGGAGTGCAAAGTTGTGGTCGACGCAGCCTTTACCCGGTCGAAATCCCGGTTGATACTTACGGGACTTGCTTGCCACCGCAAGACGACAAAGCACCAGTCACGCCAGAAGCCCCATTACACGGGAGTCAAACTGGCACCTCTGTGGTTACTGGAGTCACTGCGAGTACCCGTTATGAAGATGAGCACTACTATCGAATCTCTCCAGTTGTCTCAAACGTAATCCTTCTCCCAGATTGTCCCGAGACCAGCCGCTTTTAATAACCGAACATCACGTCAACTGGACGGATGTGTCCCATGAGGGCCACGGACTAAACAGAGGCACCCCTTGATTAGTCAGAATTTCAGCTAATCTGGATCGAGCATTGACGCTTCTCGCCCCTCACGTGGGTTGTGACGCAACCTTGTGGAGTATTCTGTAATGACCCTTTAAATACGGCTGTAATAACCCCCTTGTAGCCATAAACTTGTTTCGGGCTGTCCTGCCTTTTTGATGTAACATGGTGTGCTGGGCTGGATGCCCTAAACCGACGCGGAAGTTCCACTGTTGTCAACAAACCGCAACGCAGACAGACGTTAACAGACTAGACAAGCACTCGCTGAGGAATTGGCCGCTGTCCTTGAACGGAGCATGTGGAAGGTCTCAAGACTATATAAACCATACTTTTCATGCATCATCAACTGGCCATTTTCGCTGTTTTCAGTTTATATGCTATCATTATTAGGCTATTAAAGCGTACAATAGCCCTTTCCGTTCTATATTCTGATCTCGACCTGGTGCCACTTAACTCTCGCAACAAACTTATTGTCCAATAAAAATGGATCATATTCTCCGACCTCCGTTTATTGATGCTGATCTTCTTCACCAGATGCTGGGCTTCAACCACCTGCGGGCAGGATCACGTGGGCCCCAACCGGGAGGCCGCGAGAATGCCAAAGTGCACATGTTGATGGCGGCCGCTTACATTTCATGTCATTACTTATAGCCTGTATTGATGCAAGAATATGCACTAGTTATAACCGAGTCATATTCCACATGGCCTGAGATTTTCACGATTTAATTAATATCGAACAGGTTCACAACGTTGCCGCTGGAAATGTTTCAGCCACGAAGACATCTTCTATCAACCTACGATTGCAGCTTGTTTTGCTCCAGCGAAGCGTGTGTCTATTTTAATACGATCACCAAATTGAGCCTCAATGACGCATAGACACCCCGGGCAACCTGTGATGAACATGGCTGATGGTACATTAAATTGCCCTATTCATTATTCTCTTGTTTCAATATTCCAAGTGCTATACACATGCATCAAGTTGAATACATACGTGCTACTTAATACGCCGTGCAGATTCAGAATTTCTAGTTCTTTTGGTTATATTGATATAGGAGCTGAACTCAATTACTACACAAGCACAACAACATCTGAGTCATTGGTTCACCGTATTATTATTCTTATTCTTATTATTATTATTTAAAGCTGCCTTTGAGAGTAACAGGTCACAGGCTCTCGGGGCGTAAGTGGAAGCAGAGAACAAGCAGTGGTTATCCATGTGTTTACGAAGCGCTCTCGCAGACCAAAAAACCGCACGGGGGCTACCAGCAAGCGGAAACTACTCAAGCGGGAAACTATCAGCCCGATTATTTTGAACAATACCAAACCGCGGAAGAACCAGATGGGATGCCCAGGCTTAAATAGCAGGCGATTAGTGTCCAAATTCAATTGTCTGATTCAAAAGCCTGCCGCAAGGCAGCGATGGTTGACGTGAAGCTGCCAGAGTGGCACACATTCCTGACGGCTAAGCCTTCACAAATATCACAACCCTCAAAATGTATGACTGTCGGTCAGACTATACGGTGATGTAACTGATACGAGCGGCTCTGTGAGTGTACACGCCCCAGTATAGCTCAGTGGGTTGCGGAGGCAGCAGCAGTCACGACGCGGTAAGGTAGTCAAAAGAAATCTGACAGCCTCAAAGGGGGTTTGCACAGCCTGCCCTTTTACGACGTATCTTTGTATCAACGTCGGGAATTTAGGCCTCATGTTTTTGACGGTTTCGAGAGGGTCTAATCTCCAGCCTGTGTATCGTCCTATCAACGCCCACCAATTCGCCTTCTAGGCGGAGTACGAGTCACTTGGAATGTTGGGCACCTTATGCCCCAGTCTGGTGATCATCCTATCATGACTACCAAATCCTCGAGGATCCCCATTCGTTACGGCAGCCATTGGCTGAAGGGCTTGTGAATACCAAACCTACCATCGAATAAAGCTGACTTAGATATGTTCTCGTTAGCTCCGTAAAATATTGCAGTAAACCAGTTTCAGTCACAAACTCAAGGATGAGCCTTTCCTCTAATGATATAGAGCCCTGTCAGCAGTAGATGGGCAGTGGATTTTCTAGAAGTTGAAGTTCTCTTCAATCGACAAGCTGCTGCGTCCTACTTATTGTTTCAGCAGGTGCATTCACCTGAGACCCGTAGCGTTTGTGTTCGGTACGACGGTGTGGGTGGATCCCCCCGGATACGGTAAAGGTATACTTTATCACTCCACTGTTCATTTCTTTATGGTTTTGCCGTGAAGTAGGCCAGGACAAGCTAGTCTGTCGATGGTGCGTAGCTTGCTCTAGCGCGGTCACATCCATGTATGGTGTGCCTCGTGACAGTAGCCTTTAGCGTGGTCCAGCCTGACAATGTTGGTCTTATAATCACTGTTGGCACCTCACCTACTCGCCAGTTTTGAGGTTGACGTGTTCCAGCTGACTGCACGGTCGGCTCTCCTTTTTTCCACTTGTACAAGGTTTGGAAACTGGAGTTCTACTGGCTGCGATTCTTTTAACAAGCGTCAAACGGGTAAATAAATCTTACATGACAACTGTCACGACGGCCTTACACAGTACTAGAGGTACCTCAGTGCAAGTGCCGTCCCCGTACTCTACAAATGTCACGGTGAAACGTCAGTGAGCTTAAGTCTGCGACTACAGAACAGATACGACGGTAGGTTGACCCCATCGCTTGGTTCTGCTTGTTTGGGCTGCTGTGCTACCAGATCACCATACAAGCTCCGGGAATCTTCGGGCGTTGATTCTCTCACGAGCGCAACCAATGCAAATACTTGGTTCAAAACTCACACAAAAAATGAAAAACAGATGGCGTCCAATGTTCACCACTACTCCAGTGCCAGAGGCTCGGCGGATGAGGCAACATACCCAGTAGCCACCATCATTAGCTTGTTGGTTCAGTGGGATAAAGCTATAGCCCAAAGCTGTTGCACGCGTGGGCCGCGTCTCGAATACAGGTTATTTGCCCGTCACTTTCCTCACTCCCCCCACGAAAAAATGACCAAGTGTATCCTGGTTACATTGCTTTCCTAGCCTTGCAAAGTTTTCATTAATGAAGTGCCTTATAGGGCTTCGAATGTATTTTGCCATGTTAGCTTCGGCGACTGATATATCGATGCGCTGTCCCATTGTGCCTGATATAATTTGAGGTTTCCTGAAATATATACTAAAGATTATGGTTGATGATTTTTTCGCGCTTTCTAATTGATCATGTTTTATATTTTCCACCTACTATGCGCTTGGGTCGTCCTTGACTCGGAATGCGCGCAAACGCGATATGGAAAAGCGCGCTTTCTGGTGTGTTGTCAAAATAGCCAGTCAGAATGCTCGCTTCTGTGCGAATCGCATGTCGAAATATTCAGAGTTAATTATTTGAAGTCCGAATGGGGCTGAGAAGATTTCAAAGCCATATCAGGATCCAATAAAATCTGTTTTTCTTGAGGTTAGTATCTTGATGAAACGATATTGGTTGCATCCGCTGATTCTATAGGTTGGTTGCCCATGTCCGTCGTAGCGATCAGACTCTGCTGCAACCGATACACCGCTGGCTTTTACTATATCGAAGCTAAGTAGTTCGCGCTCGAGAGTTCTGTCATCTAGGCTTTTGAATGTCTACAAGACGCATCAGGGGTTGAAAGCACTGTGACCGGGCAGATGCCAGAGTACGTTCACGGCAGTGTGTGCCATTTTTTCATGGTATTTAAGTTTTAGCGGAGAGTAGGCAGATATTGCGCCCACCACCGTAATTTGGAGGCTCCCAAATATGAACAGAAATTTGTAGACACTCCTTTGCAATCTGTTGGCTGCGCGTCCACCGTGTGCAAGTGTGCGCGCGATCGGCCGCACAAGAACGCTAACAGGCTTGTTCGTTGGTGTGTCTTTTTGTCCGCGGATTGACCCCATGCTTCCGTGTTTACATGCGCAGATTTTCGTTGCCGACCTACACCCATGCGGTCCACTACGGCGGTCGCTTTATTAGTCAACTCTAACGTGTGGCATTCGCATGATATGCGGAAATGTAATTGTCAGATTGGGTGAAAAGCAAGATAAAGTGGTTTGTTGAAAAGTTTTTGGCCTTCTATTGAGATTCGCAAAATTGTCCGAAAAATTAGTAAATCGATACGACATGTTATGGTAAAGCTGTGCCACTTGAGCAATCCTGTATGTGGTCTGCACACATTTAGACCTATGCCTTTGTCTGTTTGTGATGNTAATACGATCACCAAATTGAGCCTCAATGACGCATAGACACCCCGGGCAACCTGTGATGAACATGGCTGATGGTACATTAAATTGCCCTATTCATTATTCTCTTGTTTCAATATTCCAAGTGCTATACACATGCATCAAGTTGAATACATACGTGCTACTTAATACGCCGTGCAGATTCAGAATTTCTAGTTCTTTTGGTTATATTGATATAGGAGCTGAACTCAATTACTACACAAGCACAACAATATCTGAGTCATTGGTTCACCGTATTATTATTATTATTCTTATTATTATTATTTAAAGCTGCCTTTGAGAGTAACAGGTCACAGGCTCTCGGGGCGTAAGTGGAAGCAGAGAACAAGCAGTGGTTATCCATGTGTTTACGAAGCGCTCTCGCAGACCAAAAAACCGCACGGGGGCTACCAGCAAGCGGAAACTACTCAAGCGGGAAACTATCAGCCCGATTATTTAGAACAATACCAAACCGCGGAAGAACCAGACGGGATGCCCAGGCTTAAATAGCAGGCGATTAGTGTCCAAATTCAATTGTCTGATTCAAAAGCCTACCGC
This sequence comes from Opisthorchis felineus, assembly GCA_004794785.1. NCBI lineage: Eukaryota > Metazoa > Platyhelminthes > Trematoda > Opisthorchiida > Opisthorchiidae > Opisthorchis > Opisthorchis felineus. The sequence continues at coordinate 916,914 of SJOL01008870.1, read as the reverse complement.
AAGGCAGCGATGGTTGACGTGAAGCTGCCAGAGTGGCACACATTCCTGACGGCTAAGCCTTCACAAATATCACACCCCTCAAAATGTAGGACTGTCGGTCAGACTATACGGTGATGAAACTGATACGAGCGGCTCTGTGAGTGTACACGCCCCAGTATAGCTCAGTGGGTTGCGGAGGCAGCAGCAGTCACGACGCGGTAAGGTAGTCAAAAGAAATCTGACAGCCTCAAAGGGGGTTTGCACAGCCTGCCCTTTTACGACGTATCTTTGTATCAACGTCTGGAATTTAGGCCTCATGTTTTTGACGGTTTCGAGAGGGTCTAATCTCCAGCCTGTGTATCGTCCTATCAACGCCCACCAATTCGCCTTCTAGGTGGAGTACGAGTCACTTGGAATGTTGGGCATCTTATGCCCCAGTCTGGTGATCATCCTATCATGACCACCAAATCCTCGAGGATCCCCATTCGTTACGGCAGCCATTGGCTGAAGGGCTTGTGAATACCAAACCTACCATCGAATAAAGCTGACTTAGATATGTTCTCGTTAGCTCCGTAAAATATTGCAGTAAACCAGTTTCAGTCACAAACTCAAGGATGAGCCTTTCCTCTAATGATATAGAGCCCTGTCAGCAGTAGATGGGGCAGTGGATTTTCTAGAAGTTGAAGTTCTCTTCAATCGACAAGCTGCTGCGTCCTACTTATTGTTTCAGCAGGTGCATTCACCTGAGACCCGTAGCGTTTGTGTTCGGTACGACGGTGTGGGTGGATCCCCCCGGATACGGTAAAGGTATACTTTATCACTCCACTGTTCATTTCTTTATGGTTTTGCCGTGAAGTAGGCCAGGACAAGCTAGTCTGTCGATGGTGCGTAGCTTGCTCTAGCGCGGTCACANAGTAAATCGATACGACATGTTATGGTAAAGCTGTGCCACTTGAGCAATCCTGTATGTGGTCTGCACACATTTAGACCTATGCCTTTGTCTGTTTGTGATGGCAACATTTGGGGAATTCCGCCGCTTGATACTTCGCACCTGCGTAGTTTTTTGCCAAGTGCGGTCATGTAATACAGGCAGATTCCACATGTGTCATTGCAGCAGAGTTTTCTTCCACCTGGGCGCCGTGGCAAAACATTGTAGGAAGAGTGCAGTCACTGTTGTTTCTGATAATAGGGACAATAACTGGCAACCATCTATTTTTCCCCGATGCTCGCTTGTGTACAGACCAACATCAACAGGACTGAGCAGTTAGAAGCAAAACACCAATGGCTTGTTAGTGTCACGTTGAAGCCTAGTCAACCGGAAAGTGCGACTCCAGAATCCTCCTTTTTAGAGTTGGGACCAAATGACGCCACATATCCAGAAGCAGTTGCGTTGCAACCACAGCCTAAATGTTGAGTTTTCTCACTGCACCGATTCTCACCTCACTTTCAGTGACGGGAATGAGCTGAATTTTGATAGTCGATGAAACGATCTCGTTTCTTTTACGGGCATATGGTTATTACCATGTTGCCAAATGGCCTTTGCTGCTGAAAACCACGAATGATTTCTACTTTTATTTTTCGGGTCTAATAAGTGGTCTTTGCTGCCGAATGACGTTCAATCATTAGCTATGGGTGCTGGAATTAGGTTATTAGTGCAGGTCGACTCAAAAGGCGATTAGTCCAAACTGAGTGTTGCTCGCAATATTCCATTGGATATTTGCATCGTTGTCCGCACTTTTTGCTTTATTTTGATGCTCGCCGTCATTTATGTGCAAGCACTTGCCGGCTAGGTTTGTGCGGGTCGCGTGCTAGGCTATATGCTACCGGTTGTGTGCCACGTATGCTTTTTTGGTTGACTTGCGGAACGCGGCATCTCCATATTTGGCAGTGCGTGAGAGCTGGAACACCCCGCTAGCCTTCGAAGCTGCTGAGAGCTACACGGCACCGTTGCATTGCTGTTTAAGGAGTAACCAACGGCCCTACACATTTACGCTGTCTGCGATATATGCATTTCTGAAGGCCACTGCGAGGGTGAACCATAGGCTGGGTACACCGCGACTACTTACAAGTACGGCCGACTTGTATTTGCATCGGCAGATTGTAGTACAGGTTGTAGATTGCGTGGGAAGAAGGCAACCAAATTTAAGGGTAAGACAGCTGTAGATAAATTTGTAGAGAGAGAGAAAAAGGCAGGCTTTGGTTGATGATTGCGTTTTATAGATTGACGTTTGTTTCTTGTTCGGTGTGGGTGGCGGGTTTTTTCCATGCTGTAAGATCCATCCCTTACTCAACGTGGTGCGGCACTGGAAACAAGCGTGTGTTTTTCACGCGGGCCCGCCGAATATGGCTCTGGTCACTACCCTTTCGCTAACCATTGCCAAATTTTCTCCATTTTCTTCGTCCTCAGGTGCGAACGCCGGGTGGAGATTCGATGCATTTGTAGTCGTGTTGTAAGGGGTAATAATAAAGCTATATTTTTGAATCATTATCTCTACACTTCTTGATAACACGAGCTTCATGGCAACAAAGACACCCAAGCCTAATGTTGAAGATAAACTTGTGTAGATGTCCTAAGTTTCGCCTAATCTTCCGGTGGGCTTATCGACCTACATCGGGGAAAACAACCACTGTTTTCCTCACAGGTCCTTGGTGCTACTGGTACTGACCATTGATTCCACAATAATGTCCACTTTGCAGTGCGACCCATCAGGCGGTTTGGCATTCTGAAGTGGCCATCAGGCACACAGTTACCGGGCCTAAACAGCAACAGCTTCGATAGTTTGGTGGGACGATATTGTTCTTTCGGGCTGAAGGACAGTAGCCTCTCGAGAGATCAACGAAACATGTATTCAAACATGTTCTCAAACAGTGCACACTGCGTCAAATGAGATTAATCGGAAACGTTGAAACATCACTCGAACGGCGCTTCCTTCGTACATAACCTTCCTTCATACGGCCCAAGCGAGCTGACCATGTTTTCCATGTGTGTAAGTTCAAGGATGTCACCCGTAATTGGCAAGCTGGCTCCAGACTATTTTGAATTCCAACGTGTCTAAACGAAGCATCAGTGATTAGCCGTATCACCGCTGTTGTTTGTCTGTAGCTAATTTGGGCTTGTCCCGGTTATAATTTATCCGGCAACAGAATACAAGCGGAAGACAGTTGTCCTTTCGTTTGATTTAAAAAAATATACATGCGTGTGGTATTCCGAAGATACTGTGCGAGGCTCACGACTAACATTGATGTGCAAGGCGCAGCCACCTTTGTCTTGGTTGGGGATCACACAACCCAAGTCCACTTTATCAGCCAGGCATAACACACACGTTCTTTCCTCTTGTTCCCTCTAGTGATCATATACATGTAAAATATAGAGGCTTTATTATTCCCTGAATACCAGCAGTCACGGCTAGTGCCTACTGGCTGCTTTTGCCATACACCACTCATTGCTTGGATCTGACAGCAATGACTCAGGTACTGGTGAACCATACTCTCAATTTTCTTTTCATTTCACGTTCTAGATTCCAGTTAAACTGCAATCCCTATTCAGTTTTCGCCCAACGAATAATTACTGTCTGCCGTCCTTCATCACATTACCCCCTCAAACACACTTCGCACAACGGACATTCTCTGATTCTTTAGCTGAGTTAAATCTACTACATATCCATGTCTAACTCCCCCTGTCATCGCTCGTGTCCAACGGCTAGCATCCTTGCTCGCTACCTAGGTGGCTAAGTCCCCACCTTCCTAAATCACATAATCACTCTTGCCCTTGCTTTACGCCTTTCGATTGACTGACGCTTACTGCAAACACGAAAAATAACTTTTAACACCATGGATAGCCTCTTGCATTGCAATCTGAATTTACTGCATTAACGCCAAAGAAAAACCGACCAATATTGATTTTTTGTGTCCACATATTACATCGGCAACCTCAGCTAGCGCTTGATTGCTAAGTCAGCCAACAAAAATATACCGTTTTGCAGGCCCATATCGCTTGCTGTCAGCCTCTTTCAGATTATTTTGCTCTATTTGACACTTATCTGTTGCTTTCCGGCACTCATCAGACGCTACTGCTCTCATCTTATTCCTTCCTCATTTCTTCTCTTCTGAAGCTCCAAACTGGACAGTAGCTCCTCTGAACCCCCGCATGGCCGCCATTCATTCAATCTGGCCGATCCCCGGTTTACACCCACACGGTCCTCCAACTGAACCGAAATAGCCCGCGACTCTATATTGGCCTGACTATACCTGTGTCAATCTCTTTTTCTTACCTAGAGCCAGCCTTTACAAGAATGCGCATCGCCTGTCCGATTACCATAACCTTGACATTCATTACGGGGCTTTCCATAAACCAAATTACGCTAGTGCAACGATGACATTGCACTGTCATACCCAGTATGATGGCGTTCCCGCAGCTATTTTCTCCCTATTCTCGACTGTAACCTCTCAACCACTCAAGTCTGTAATTGCAACTACGATCAAAATTGCTTGCCCGGTTCCAACCTCCCCTGAAACGAGTTCGTTGTAACCCGCTGAATCTTTCGTTTTGGTTCAACAAAACTTGCTATTTGTCTCTACTTCGATTTATTCCATCTCCATTTTTGCTTTTTGTGACCCTGGCGATTTACTCAACCGCCCAAGTTCACTCATTGTCAGCAACAATTTTTCAGTTTTATTTCAAGTCAACCGGCTTCATCATTGAAGTCGTCGTAGCTCATGCCCCATTGTCCAAGTTTTTTGCTTCCCACAACTACGGTGACTTTTCACACAATAAGCGTGTCTTGTCTGTTACACCTTCATCTACTTTGTGTTGTTGCTTACCGCGTTCACGTTGTAACGACCCGATTATGCATCAAATGGCATGTTCCCTACAGGTTGAAAACAAACCTATTATCATTAGAAAAAGCGAAGTGTACTCTGTAGGCCTGGGCTACCGATGTTTGGCCTTTTGTAGGTCCTTCTCGTGCGTTATTCAGGAGGTGAAGCGTTACCTCAGGCCGGCATCTGAATCTTTATCGGCATCCTGCCTAATTAAATACTACATTGTTGTTTTTTACGTGCACGGCAGCTTGCAATTAGCGGTTGGCTCATTTGAATGTCGGAACTTAACGAACAGATAATATTATTTGGCCTAAAAGCAGGGAATTTCACCGATCGTTTAGCTGGGGAGGATGTGCCAAATTTTCGCCATTATAAGCCAGATTTGGAACAGTTGCTGCTAAAACAGGACGTGCAAAATTTATAAGCTCATATCTAATGAAATTGATTCACATGTTGGGATGTCTCGTTAGGGTGCACTTTATGTAGCCGAAGAACTCGCACATATCTTCAGAATGCCCCCGAAAGGACAGTTTAAGTAACATTTATTGCACGAGATTTATAACACTAAAAACTGGAGCAGCAACCACAAATTTCTTGGCATTTAGAGTATTTTTCATGATTGGCGAGATCAGGCCGACCAACCACTCTTGAGTTTCCGATGCAGCCGTTCAAGACCAAGATAGATAATGGCAAACGTCAGAAGCAGGAAACGTTAAAGTGTTGCCAACAAAATGTCTACACCACAATTGCCGTAGGAGATTTGATCTTCTTGATTTCGTTTCTCAGTTGCCACCTTGGAACAAGACAGCATTGTAGTGCGGACAGACAATCACAAATTTAAGTTTAGCCCGGCCTCAATTTTTGAATATTCCCACCTTTGACAGTTCGGGGAAACAAAATGAGGATGATGCCGCCAGAAACCTTGTTGACGAAATCTCTACAGGACCACCGGCAAAACTTTGAAACGCGTGCTTTTCAACCCGTGTCGAATAAGAGTTGCACATCCCAGCTCAATGACTTTAAATATGACGTCGGTTTTGGGGCTACCCAAGAACCGAATCACGTCAGACCAATGATGGCACGGCGCTGCCCCACTCAGTTTGATAGCACACCCGCAACTATTTCCTTCCTATCCCTGACCGCACCCTCTCGCCCACTTCCTCCATTTGCTGCAAATACGAACAAAATCTCTGCCTGGCCACAGCTGCCCCCAAGACACAATCAATCCAATCAGCTGAACCTTTC
>SJOL01008870.1:892752-907949 GCA_004794785.1 Opisthorchis felineus | reverse complement strand
TATTATTATTATTATTATTATTATTATTATTATTAGTCGAGTGACGTGGTCTTTTGCAACACAAAGCGGTCCACATAAATGAAATTCTACAATGTGACATATGCTTATGGTGTCCTATTAAGTGCTTTCTCCCTGCTATGTTTCCACTAACGTAATAGGGTGCAGGTTGGCGTCCCACAAAAACACAACGGTGAGGGTCTGTCTGGTTGGCGTTATGTTCGGTGAGCTTGCAATCTGGTTGTAAAATTTTCCTCACCTTCAATGGGTCAGTCGCGTCATTGCGTGGCGGTGCGCCGATGCGGAGGCATCGAGCAGCGGCATGCTTACTTTTATGCATGCCCCATTAGCCTGGGTTGACCCTTAATTTTAAATGATCGTTCGGAATTTTCCATCCAGTCAGTTAGTTTGATGACACTCTCAGTGATTTTAGACGCTCAGAAGAGAATTAAACATGGCCTCTGTGACTTGCCACTGAAGATGTTTGCGCTGCTAATTACGCGGTAATTGTGTTTGATTTCTGATCCGTTGGTCTATTTTGGGGTATGCGCTTGGATTGTGTATCTTTTGTTGGTGGTGGTGAGTAGAGTATCTGTACGCGAGAGCCATGCCTCAAAAGCGTTCCTGTTTGCCTTGTATTTTCAAGTGCAAAGAGCACCACGTATTATCAAATGAACTTTCTTTCGTGGACTTCCTTTATGGAAGCCAGAGAGGGGATTGTGCTCTTTGGTAGCTGTATTATCTTTAATCTGTATGACCAATCTTTGTCTTAATGCAAAATTTACCGACTTATATGTGGTTCATTTGTGGTTTTCTAAGCTTTGGTTTTCAAACGATAACTGCGAGTAGGTGAAAACAGCCTGAAGAGATTGAGTGGATTAGATCAACTCTGGTCCGACGGAGAAAGCAACACACATGCTTTACAGCTCTACCCCTACTTCCGCTTCGCAGCTAGCTTTGTGTTGTGCAGAGGCTGAAGTTTCACCGTCGATCAAATGCCGGGCAGTTCTACAGGCTCGGCAAAACATCCCGAGGAAGTTCACATAATTTTCAAGCTATTCAGTTTACTCTAGGACATCCCTGGTCGGTGGCTTACCCGTAATTGTACCTGTCTCAGCTAAACACGACAAAGGCCGGAGAACTAGTATACGTCGGGTGGTAAAATGTAAAGGGCACGTTGAATGGTGGAGGCCGGAACAGTACGCCGCGCACAATTTAGTGCGATGCGGTGAAATGAATTTTTTGTCACAGGTCCGGATACCTGGACAAGGTTCCGGACAACTTTAAACGCAGAAAACAACCATCTCTGACACAACAACAAATGTTGACGAGGCAGTGCTGATCAAAGTAAATTAGCCCTCACACATTGTTTTCGGGATCAAAATGTGACGTCGCCACTTGAGCCGGCTTACTCGCGGATCGCAATGACAGGGCTAATCGGCACGCTATTTTGCATCGTCGTGGTGGCCGTATACGAACCAACACTCGGTTTCGGCTCTAAGGCATGCCCACAGCGGCTGCTGACAAAACAGCGAGCAAAAAGTTGCTAACGGTTTAGCAACCCACATCAAGTGTACCATCGTGCAGCCTTGGAGCTTGCTGTGCAATCTCAATTCACTGACTGATCGGTCGTCTCACCAGAACGTGATTCCATCACTGCAAGGAACCCCTACCAACTTAGTACCCAAACGGTGGTCGCACAATCTAACAAAAGAGTGCCCCATGGGATCAAATGCGCCTCAAGCAGAGAAATATCCCACCTTTTACAGAGGCGCGGTCATGGAGCAGTATTATAGATGCAAAGGATGGGTTTTTACACGCCTGCGTCATTTGGCCACAGAAAAGAGCAAACTTCAGCAGATGCTTTAGCTAGTTGTCATCAGATGTTCACAAAGCACGTTGACTTTACCCCCCATATGGTGCCCAAGAAAACATCCTCAGACTGGAGTCCTTGCGGTGACTTGCTTCTCTGGGCACAAGCTTTTGCCTGAAAGTGTCACCGAAGAAGCGTCCTGATAATGCTAATGTTTATTCCCGATTTGTGGTGGCATGCCGTCAGGCATGATCATAAGGTTACAGTCAGAATGAAAGCACGACTGGCGAGGATTGTGGGTACAGGGGTTTTTGGGAAAAGGGACAGCGTCGTAGGCTGTCGGCATTATGCGATGTGGGAGTGGTCACCACTAAACCGGCACAGGCAGGAAAGCACAGTTACTATGCGTTTTTTGGAGAGAATTTCGAGCAAGATCGCATCGTTAGGATATGAAGGTGGCGGGCAAAAAACAAGGCAAAGGAGGGCAAAACAAGAGGCTTCCTGCCTGACACATGACAAGAAAAGTGTAGACGGTGGAAGATGAGGAACCAGGACACCAGATCTGGTGAAGCAGCAGAGCTGGCGTCATCCAGCCGGTCAAGTTGAACTAAAACCTAAAACCAGCGCTGAGGCCTCGTCAACTTGGACTGTTGGGCACTAAGAAAGACAACACTTAATATATCTTGTGCCAGTCGTACACAGTCCTATCGCTTTTGAAAGGATTTAGGTAGATCCTTTTTCCCTTGACGAGCTCAATATGAGTGTGCGGTTGTGTAATTAAAGATGCCATAATGATCATCCGAGGGCCATATCACTTGGATGGAGAAACTTGATCCAAAAACGCGCTCGTAAGCTTCATAACTGGCCAAGAGGCAGAAGCAGCAAAACATTAAACTGAGAAAAGATAGTAAGTCAAGCAAGTGACTCTTCCAGGAGCAGCAAAATGGCTATTGACTAACAGGATGACCGACGTGTAAGTTGCAACTTGACAGTGCAAAAACCTGCTACATTTCGCGACAATTCTCCAGAAAACGGTAGCCTGCCCGGTCTACTTTGGGTGCTGCCTCCGATGGAAACATTTGGACATAAAAGACACCAGCCGTATCCGGAAAAACGTTTTAAACGATTCTTTTAACCGCACAATTCATCCCGCACATCCTCCATACACTTCCGCGTGACGCTGACTGAAGCCTTCGAAAAGAGTTAACCGAAGGCGTCGATCGGTTGAACAAACACACAGCTCGTGGTGAGAATAGCGTTGTTACGTGGCCATACAAAACGTGCACTGCATCTCCCCTCACACTTCTAAAAGAGCTAGTCCATTCTACTTATTTTGGTGAATCGAACTGTTTTCTTCAGTCCTCCAACGGACAGAAGACATAACAACTAGTTTGGCGTGGGTGGGTTGGACGTAGCCACCGAAATATATAACTCCTGAAGAGCCGCGTTCCTTGAAACCTCAGCACACTGGGCTAATGAAGGACACCATTAGATAACGTTTTTACAGAACGTGTCTGTTGTTGGCTACGAATTTGCGGGCTAGCGAGCTGCCCTTGTTGCAACTCATCACAATCCCCAGCATATCTTCATCAGTAGCTGCCAGTGAGCTTCTCCCTTCGATTTCTCTCGCTGACATAGAGAGTTAAGTACTAGTTTTCATCTACCAGAACATAACCTTGACGGATCACTTATAAGGAGGAATTTGTGCTCTTAGAAGCGGTTGCAATTTCAAGAAACTTGGGCCATTCACTCCTCCAAACGACCAGGCAAAAGACTCGGACAAACAGCGTCCGTATTGTGATCACCAAACACGCCAAGACTTCAGCGTGTTCCAGGAAAAAATAACATCCACACTAAGGTTTGAATCTGTCGGTTTCTCTCGTTTAACCTGCTTTACTTTATAAGTGCGAGACCTGGCCGGTTTGTCTTGAGCCCTGGCAAGATGAAAATTTTAGACAAGTGTTATATGGGGCTCTTCTTACGGCCTTCCTACAAGGCAGTGTACCAAAATTAGAAGGAAGCCGTCAATAACTTTGAGGGTCTTAAGGGTTGAGGCAGACAGTAATTATCGGCATCGGTCAGCTAAAGCAGCCGACCCGACGCTTTTAATTCTATTAGGTTGAGCGTGTTCTCCCACAAACTGTCATCCTTAGAGCTGCTGGTGCTACTTAACTGTGTAAACAATAGAGCGTTGGTTAAAGTGGTATGTTTAATACATAAATAGAAACTGTCTAGATTACTAGTAAAGGCCCGGGACTGCTGGCTGTCTACGTTCGACGCCAGCTAGAAGATCTAAATCTAGGACAGCCCGTCCACTGACGGCCCCGCCTAAGTTCCCGTGTTTTTCACGCCTAAAGGTGCAGCTCATCTTTAAGCGGAAAACGGCTGGACTAAAGTCAGACAAAGAGGAAACCAGAAAGCTGCTGCCTGCCTCCCACAATTATTATTTATGCAGCAGTGAACACGTGCGGCGGGAAAAACATATTTCAGGTGTTGAGTTATGCCATACTTTTGGAAGTGTCAAAGTTTGGAACCGGATTGACCTCCGGGATAGTTATCAGACTGCTGGCTGCATTACAAGCTTTTCTTTGTCAGACAGGAAAATAATTTCGGTGAGTGTTTGACGGGCTATTCCCTTGAGTCCATTTGCTTTTATGCAGTCTATGAAGGAAACCCCACGCCCTTAAACGGACTAATTGATCCGTGTCTGAGTCGCAAAAATTTTTCAGTAGGTTTAAAATCTGTTGCGTTGCGTTTCTTTCAATAATAATAGGTTTTTTCCCAACTTGTAAGGAGCATACAAAGTAAAGCATGATGTGGCCAATAAACTTTGAACATGGCGGGCAACAACGCAGCGGGTAGGAAGGCGAGACCAAGGAGATATGGTTATCACGTGATAAGTAATTGTAGACTGTAGAAAATAAAGAAGCTAGAACATTGGAGCATGAGGCACGACTAGTTGAATGATAAATCCTATTGACTTGAACTAAAACTGAAAAATTCGTTGCTAGCCATGATTGCCTTCGGCCGTCCTGTCCTTGAGTTAGCACAGACTCACTTTCCAAGGGAACTTTTGCACCTGACTCCGCTCCAGCAGCGACGCAAGTAGGTTTACACATTTTCACTGTACACTGTGATTCCGATATTTAAGCTACAATATACTCGCGTTGCAAATTTATCCACTTCGTCATCCCCCGGCCATAAACATAACTGTCCAAGATCACGTGGCCTCAGCAGTGGTTTTAGTTTTTAGTTCAAATCGACCGGCAGATTCACTGCAACACAACCGCTTCACCAGATCCGTTGTTCTGGTTCCCCACTTTCCGCAACTTGCAGTTTTCTTATCATAGCTCAGGAGGATGCCTCAGTTTTGCCTTCTCCCGTTGTGTTGCTACCCGCCATCTTCAAATTGTAACGATTCGATATTGCTTAGGCTTATAATGTTCTCCAAAATATAAAAAAACCCAATAACTGTGTTTTTCTGTTCCAGATTCCGACCGTATTTTGATCTGGATAGCTTCGTAAAGGACGCGAAGGTTGCGGTAATTGGACAGGCAATGCGCAATTCTGTGGCGGCTTGATCAGGGTTAGACGAGGGGCTGAGACAGGTAAATTCAGGCGTATATAGAGTCACAGGTAGTTCTATTCAGTTGGAAGACCATGTCAGTGTAAACCGAGGAACAGCCAAATTGAATGAATGGCGGCCAAACAGAGGTTCGGGGGAGATACTGCCGAATTTCGGAGCTTGGGAAGGGGGAGGAGTGGGATGAGATCAGTAGAATACGGTGAATGTCGGAAGGTATCAGGTAAAACGACAATCAATAATACAGAAAAATCCAAAAGTGGATGACAGCAAGCTAAACGGGCCTACAAGACGGTGAATATTTTGGCTGACTTAGCACAGGGTGCAAACCGAGTTTTCCGATGTTGTGCGAAGACAACAAATCGCTACTAGTGTGCTTCTGCTCGGCGAGTATGGAGTGCATTCAGATAGCGATGCTGAGGCCAACATTGGTTGTAGGAGTTTTGACTTGTGTTTCGCAGTGAGTTTCAGTCGATCACTAGACCTAACGCCAGGGTCAGAGTAGTTGCGTAACTGTGAGAACGTGAGGACTTAGCCGACGAGGTAGCTAGCAGTGGGGCCAGCCGCTAAACGAGTTGGTAAGGGTGATTGTGGAGTGATATAGAGAGAGCAGCAGTAGATTTTAACCCGGTTACAGGATATCATCATAGAGTTTCCCATGCGCAAAGGGTGACTAATGTGAAGTAGGACGGCAAACAGATAATTTTTGGCTGAGCAAGAACTACCAAGTTAATGGACAGGAATTGTAGTTAAACTGGAAGCTACAACGTGAACTGAAGAGAAAATAAAGAAAATCGTTCGCTAGTCCCTGACTCACTGCAGTCAGCTCCAAGCAACTAGTGGTGTATGGCAAAAATATCCAACAGTAGCTAGCCGTGATTGCTAGTATTTAGGGAGTAATAAGGTTTTCATGTTTTATTAGTATGGGACCACTTTTTGGAACAAGAGGAGCGATAGCGTGTGTTATGTCTGGCTGATGAAGTTACTTGGGTTAGAGCAACACCAACCAAGACGAAGATGGCAACAGGCTTGCACGCCGAGGTTAGCCGTGGGCGCCGCAAAGTATATTCAAGATTCTTCATGCATTTTCCTAAGAATCAAACAAAAGGAATCTTATCCTTCGCCTGTTTTCCATAGCGCTGTCAGATAAATGACAACCGGTGGCTTCGCACAGATGACAAACGGTGCCGTTTCATGGATTTCCTGAATTAAACACCAAGCTGAGAAACACTGGTGATTAGCGAAGCACCCGTGCCACTGGAACGGTGGCGGGTATACGAACGTACCATGGTGCAATATAACTGGGCGACTCTCCCTGCAGGGCCCACCTGACCACCACAAGGCGCTTCCATCCATCGTGCATCCTTGCGGGGTACCAATTCACCAAGCAACCATAATTGCGGCTTGTGAACTAATAAAGAACTCCGGCTAAGCGATATGTTATTCGGTCGGGGAAAAGCCAACCCAGTAAAGCAGCTTGACTGAGTTGGTTCCCTTGCCTGGTTTGAAAAACAAGCGGCCACTGGAACAAACATGTTGCGGAGGCATATAAATGACAGCTAACATTTCGGGCATGGGGGCAGAATGGAGACGTTTTGAGCATGTGCACAAGAGATTAACGACGGCGAAGCGTTGGTGTGAACCGCCATGCCAGGTAGAGTCGCATCACGAAGTTATATGTGTGTGACAGAATGGGCTGCAGAGGCAAGCACGGATTACATTCATTGTCCTTTTTCATACCTTCTAGTTGACGTGCGTGCACTGCGCGTGATCAGAGGATGCAGCACGGTTCTCAGAAGTGAGGAAATATGGCTTTGCCTTGATTTATATTATTTAGGCCTTGGAAAATAATAGCATCAGACATTAAACACAAATTACTGATTCTTTGGATAGTGTCATTTCCGTGGTTCATTCCTCTAGTTTTGACTGATGGGTTTGCGGTTATTGTGCGTTCGTTGCCCTTACATTGAACCGCCCTTATCTCATAAGATTAACCGGCACTTCTCCCAGTTTAAGCACTTGTATTGGTCTGGGTACCCAAAAAGGTACTTTAGGAGGAGTGTGTGGCAAAGAAATAAGTATAATTACTCTGAATTAAGTACACAATAATAAAAAGGGTCGAATGGAACAGACTCACTAAGAATCGTTCTCTTTAAAATAGTTCGTCGTTGGCCCAGATCAGTGAATAAATAATAACCCGATCGCGGATGTCCAGGGGTCTTCTTTCGGACAGCTCTCACATACAATAAACTCCGAAGACAGTCCGAAATGTTTTGTTACCAGAGTTAGCACATGAAGCTCGCGAATGACCGCTGTAAGCGCGAGTGAAATGAGAAGAGAAAGTCGGAGCATGTGACCACGCCTGTATTGTATGCAAATTGTACAAATGCGCGTTTTTGTGGTTTTGCGTATTCAAACGAAGAACGTTTGTAGAATTGATGAAATATGTAACGTTATAATGAAAGCAAAAGAAAGGTACAAAACACCACACACTTTTCATCCCTTATATTTGCTCAGAGCACAAACAACGGCTGCTGATCTGAGGTCCGCACTTCTGAATTTTGACAGGATTTGGCAGCACATCTATTCTACAGGGCTGTAGGCAAGCCACCGTGATCCTAGTTTGTAACTGATAAAAAGAAAGCGATGTTGGCAGTCGAAGGCCAGTCAGCCCTGCAAGTAATGGAACAAATACTCGGTTGATGAGTGGGCAGTCACCTTCTTAGTTGATGACTTGTAGGCGCGGTACAGCATAGGTATGTGGAACGAACGACTTCGAACCTCCCTCCGGCATTGAACAAAATAGGTGGGGTCAACTGCCGTGAGAACAGTATGCACACTGGCAATCTGGGCATCCAGAATATTTTGACTCTGTAAGCAGCCAGGTTCGACTTTGCCAAATAACCTCGTTTGAAGTAGTTACCAGAGAAAGCAGTTGTGTAGAGAAATTTATAAGAAAGACCGCGTTGTTTAGAAGCAAAAGATACGAAGTAACAGCATGGCAATGCTGAAAAGTCAGAGATCGCACGGAGTGGCGCTGGAAAACTTGCTGCTTAATAACCATGTAAGTGATCTGGCAGTTCACACTGACGGCAGAAGATCGGTATCCACTAATGACATAAGAACCATTAGTACCTCCGTTACGAGAGCCAGCTACAGAATTATATGAGAACAACCACCAGAAGGAAGAAACTCTGGGATTCACTGCTTAACAAATCGAAACGTTCTACTGGGTTGGTCTAAGACGCAGTCGTGGACGGCCGGATGCTGAATGGTCCTAAGGTCGCTGGAGTAAGAGCCCAAGAATCTGATTTTCCACCCACGACGCACCGTACTGAATCAGCCAGCCAGTCCTTAGATCACTACTGCAACAAAATGGTGTTCACAAGCTAGCGGCTTGAGACGCGTATGTGGTGATATCTCGGCCATACTTGGATGCAAGTTAGTTGTCTGGGCTCTTGGAAAGGGGTAAAGCGAACGTAAAAAGGGCCCAATGGATGACTGCAAGGTGGATACGATGGTCCTGCGGAGAATTATGTAGGGGGACACTAGACCGTTTGGTCAATGTAAAGCGGAACTCCGTGAAGTGAACGACAATCTCAGCGAAACCTTCAAAATGATTAATGCTTGGCAGGACTGCTTACCTGTGAGCTGGCGGAGCTTAATAGCAAATGAAGACCAAGATGGCGTTGAGGGCTGCTAGAAAGGGCAGGTGCGGTCCGTCTGTTGTTCGTTATCCAGCCAATGGTAATGGATTACTTTTAGCTGTTGGCGTTTTTCCTCTGGGATCCCTCAATGATGAGTCTGTAATAGGGAATATAAAACTTCATTAGACCTGAAAACTCATCCAAGCCGTTTGCTCACGTTTGGAGAATATCGAATAATAAGTTAATACTCACAAGCAAGGCCTTGTGCAAGTCCGACTGAACCAAGTTACCCGTTCCTATTATTCCCCGGCAACTCAGAATTTCAGCAAGCCCCAGAGCAAAGTTGCGCGCAACTGTGTAGGTCATATACTACTGAACATTCGTTGCATCCACAGTGACCAATTTTGGCACCTTAGCAAAGTCATTGAGGGGGCCCGGAGCAGAGATTACCAGGTGGACAAACCGTGGTCAAACTAAGAGAGCTTTCCCAAACCTCTTCAGTTCGTACTGTGACGACAAGTGCAGGAAGGGATGGCCGTTTGGTTCTGAGCTGCTTACGCAAGCGAATCTATACAAGAACATGTGGTGCTTCAGCCGCAGGGAGTGATGTCGGTACTCGCGAAATAGAATTGCGCTCTCGAAAACTACGAGGTTTTCAAGGTTGTCACTTCCTAGTGGAGGATGTCCATTCCGCAAATCACCTGCATGGATGATTTGTTTAAGTGAGCTAGACTTCGAGGTCATCATTACCACTGATGGGGAAAGCAGTGCCTAATGTAACAAGATATCGCGAATTGCAGTAAAATTTGCGAATAGCTTATAATGGACGAAAGTTGCAGGCAGTTTTGCAGCTGAAATAATTCACTGAGGATGATGCTATTACCACAACCCCCAAAAAGTATGAAAATCAGAATAGAAATACTTATATACTATTAGCTACATTAAGAGTTGTACGTTAATTATATTCCGCACATAGACGTCACCGTAGCTGACCAATCAGATGAAAGCGCCGCCGAGGAAACCCCTCTGGGACGTGCCGGTAGGGGTTGCTAGTGGCAGTGTGACGAATGACGCTCGTGGTAGCAGGGACACAATTGAAAATGTGGTCGAAATCAATGAAGACCACTTAGGAAATGTGGATGCCTGGGGTATATGGGATATTTGTTAACTACACCACCCGTTGATAGTTGGTTACGGAAAATATGGGAGTAAGCGGGTGCAAATCTCATACCACGGCAAAGGCAATAAGGGATTTTGCGTTCAAAGAAAAGTAGTTGGTCAGCAACCAGGTGTAGAGCTCACCCTGCTACGGGGTGTGCGATTCAAATGTAGATGATAATATAAAAAATGGAACAATATCCAATTTACCGAATCGATTATCGTTCAGGAGTAGAAACACCCCTTTAATATAGAACAAAGAGAGAGGATCCATTCTGCCCCATCAATATTTATTAGTTTCACCTCATAAAACTAACCCCTCCTCAAAGTGGTACGGTGGTGTAACCAGTGTTCAACTGGGGTAATGGGGCTCTGCTACCTAAATTATCTGAAAAAATTGCCTCATGCAATAATTATGTTTAATTTAACTTCAGGATGGATGCTGGCTGCCAAAGAAGAAACGGGAATGAAAATGTAACCAAGTGTTTTGCCGGTCCATCGATGACTTCCGCCCAAGGATGGTGTCTTGCGTCACACACTGCCACGGTTCGTCGCTCACCAGTGTGGATGGCTGAACAGTTCCTTCCTCATCCGAGTTTGCAATTTCAGCGGGATATTCTGCGTGCGATATGAGAAGTCCTTCGGGGAATTCCGTCTGCTGCAGAGCGGAAGCATCCAAGTTCAGCAATGTAGCCTGCGGCAGTTGGTCGTAGTCTGCGATGCTCGTGTCCGTGGCCTGGTTGATGGGGGGCGGGAAAGTAACTGACTGGATTTCTTGTTGACCTGTATGCTCAACCATACCGCCAAGCCATGAAACAAACATGTTGGAACGTTCATTATCAAAGCGTTGATGCAGTACTCGAATATAATTCAAGTCCATGTTCAATGAGGCCCGGGGGGGTTGAGTTCCACGTCGTGGAGCGTCCATAGGAACGAATGAAACGGCAATTGCGTCGCTGTTTTCTTGAGTCCAACGGAAGAAGACCGGCAGTTCGGTGGCTTCTACGTTATGTTCCATTGCAAAGTGTAGTAGATGTTGACAAAGGAGTCCGAACGCAACAAATTTCTTGCATGTGCATGTTTTAGTTGCGTGGCTGACTGTCTCTTATCGACTATCCCTCATTATCGTGGTGTGTTCGTCGCTGCTCACAACTGTAAGCGGATGCGTGGAGCATATGTTGGATGCCATTTTGGGGATGGCGTACGGCATCAGTCGGCGCATAGGCAGTCCAATTCAGGATGGCCGACAATGCGGAGATCGCAACGAGACGCATCCGATATGGCTTTCTGACGGTTCCATATCAGGTATGTCGCGCTCATCTGTCACACTCGCATGGCTCCCCACAGTCCGATTCGTTCGTTGAGCAGTTCCATCTTGAGGCATCGGTGCATAGCCTCGACCATGTTAACGTCGTGACTTCTATACGTTGCTCCAAGCGGCATCCTGCGGTTGACCCATTTCGAAGCCTTAGGCAAGATGAAAGAATTTATGTACATGAAAAAAGAGGGGGCATTTACGCGAATAAGTTCTAGGGAGGCTGAATACCTCCAAAAGTTCGACGTATGCATGGCCGTAAAAAAACGCCTAAAGGAACTGGACAGTGGAAAACGTTTAATAATGTTACGTATTATGTGAACTCGACATAATAAATGACTAACAAATGGGAATACATTACTTATTGCGTTTGCGATGGCCAGTGCACCATCCGACATGATGCACTTGACGTGAGAACCACCACCAACAAATTCGAGAAAACTCTGTAAGAAAGTTCTCACGTCATTCTCAGTCTCCCGCCACAGAAAACCAATGGCTACAGGGAGACTTTTACGACAACCACCTACAATAAGTACAAAAAAGTTTCTGTTGGTTTGTAGAAAAAGTGTTATCTATTATACAGAAATTTGGAAACCTCCGGAACAGTTCAAGCATTTCCGAGTTTGAATATACAAGGTGCGAAATTCTGTTGTTTTCATCCCGCAAAGAGAGGGCTCGCCCTTGTTCGTTGAATTGGTTCCAGGTCGAGGATGTAACCTGTGGAAAGCATACATCATCAACATAAATAGGAATTACTTGGATTGTTCCGCCCGAACATGTGCTGCGCCCGAATGTTCCCGACGTCGCTGTTGGTGAGATACTTGCCGAACTTCGATTTCACGTAGAACCGGATGTTGCATGCAGCGGCTCCGGCATTCGATCACTGGCCGTATTATCTCCAGTTCTTCTGGATTCGGTCTACGGTTGCGGATACCACCTGGATGCTTCGGCACCCAGAAGCTCGTGGTTGTGATTCATATTAAATTGGGTTATTCTGAACGAGTTACCCAGCCTGCCAACGTTGAAGCACGCCTCACACTGTGTGTGATCAAGCGGTCGGCGTCGTCTTCCGTCGTTAGGACGACGTACAAATCCTTTCCGGTGGCACTGGTACTTGGTGAACGTTTTGTCACCGGAGGAATTTGCTTTCAAGGTTTGCATGCTGTAGTACGATCCTGAAATTCGCTTGAACTGCTTGATGTAGTGCACGAGTTCGTGAACGTTGCAGAATAGGCGGTTGCCCAGGTTTTCCCCGAACAGGGTGGCAACGTTCACTGCGCACCCTTCAGCAGAGGCAGGGGCAATTGCAACGACTGATTGTGTAGTTGAGGAAGCCATAACGAGTGTGCCTCACAAGCGTGCGCGGACAGTTATATGGGTAACGTCCATCAATGGAAATGGGTAATCAGCCCATATCTTTGATGAAAGATCACTACTGAAAGCGTGTTTAGTAGTGTAAATTAAACGAGAAAAAACATTTGGAATTTCGGAGAGAAATGAGAAATCAAAAGGTTGTGGTAATAGCGATATTCATTGATTGAGCTTTCTGGAGTCTACATTGTGCTTGTGGAGGCAAAATATGCGGAGGTGTCACTCCAGTAATTCATTTTTCTGTGTATATTCTGCTTAACTGGACGATCTGTAGGTCATGTTTGGTGGCAAACCGCAACAGAATTCTCCATTGTAACTGTCAAAACATGCCAGGACGAACATGTCATCGATCACAGCGGACGGCTGAATGAACCTTGCTGACGCACACGACACATGTGGTTAGGGGTCCACGATGCCTAATCAACTAGCTAGATGTGATCGACGCCGGTCATAGATGACAGCTGAACGAACCTTGCTGACGCACACGACTAACATGCGGCCAGGGATCCACGATGTCTAATAAACTGGCAGATGCGCGCACACCCACCTATACCGGGGAAAGTTGAATTTTATTGGTCGTTTTGAATAGTATATACGTCCTACCGGGAGCCTTGGTGCAGCAGGATTTGTCACCAAACAATAAACTGTTTAGTGCGGGTGTGGTCCTCCTGGGTTCCGGCTCCTGAAGTTTATTCATCACGCGGTAAGTCGTTTACGGAGGCCCTCACAAGTTTACGGCGTAAAATTCTAAGGGGTATACCTTGTTCCGGTCGGCTGTAATTCGATATCCACCGTTGGTGGATGTGTAAGCAAACTAAGAAAATATCTATGAATAATGTTTCTTACTACGTGGAACCACCTGGTCTCGAAATACGGAGAATGACTGGACAAACGAGAGCCACATCGCATGGTCGAAGGGGCATATACATTTACCAGCACAGGTGTCAATCGTTTGGGAGCATCTGGGCTTTTGCACCAGGAACTATAAGTTGGTTTGTTCCAACACCATGATACTGCAATCCCAAAGGTCGCGTTCCTCAAAAAGAAGAGGACACACACATAGTCGTTCTACAGACAACGTTTAGAAGGTAACCGTCGCCCTCCAGGATTTCCCGCCGGTCGCAGTGGTGTGACGGATGCATCCCATGTTTCCGTATAAGACACTCGGCGAGCCGGTGCACCTTCTGTATGGCATACTCCAGTGTGTTTGAGTAGTGCATCCGGTTTTTCCTGAAACCGTATGCGTTATCAAGACGGTTGTTGACCACAATACCAAAATTAACCATCCCGGATTGTGCGTGCATAGCCCATTTGCGGGTGATCTGCAATCAGTGGGCCGTTAGGTAAGAGATAAATCATGAGTCAGTGCGGGGCAGTCAGTGTACGCATTCTAAAAACCATAAGCATAAAAGCTACCTGGGATATTTTATTTCCGAGAGCTACCATAACTCTGATGATAACATCTAAGTCTATCCTGATTTATAAAAAAGCTTTCCGAGAGAACCATACCTATTCATTCTCTACCTTGACTTATAGTCCCGTTTTCAGACGGGTTACCAGGCAGAAGCTATCTGAAGGCTCAGGCCTGTGAGAATACAAACATTTCGACACTTTGTAGTGGTTACATTGACGCTGGGACCCGGATCACGCATTTATTACTCCCACAAGGTGGTAGTCAACTCAAATGTTTCTGAGTCCCGCACGAATACGGGGCATGTTAATAGATCAATTTACCACCGCGGCCTTTCTCCGATAATCGGGCTTTACTATTTTGTTCGTGTATAAAGTCATTTACGTGGGGACGCATACTAGGACGTTCAGTCGAACATCTCATAGACTTTCAAAACAATGACAGCATACTAATGCCAAGACCAACTAAAGCGTAGTCCGTTACCTGCATCATTTAGTGATGTTTCGCAATAAAATTCGGTCATTAGGCTCCTAGCGAAGTCAAATTTATTGCCTGCTATGCAATTATATTGTTTCCGACGGGTGATCTTCCTGATGGGATGGCACAACGCTAGTAAACATCACGGTGGTTTGGCTGTGAATACATGAGGTAAGTCACCGACCAAAACGTTAAGTAAAGACATGCACGTGATTGAGTGCTTCCCTAGATTTTATTGCTGGGGTTGGAATGATCGGTATGTTTTTCTCGCAGAAAGAGTTTTGCTTGACAAGCAGATGTTTGCAGCCACTAATTTTCCCGTCAATTCGTATCACATAACTTTCTTTATTCAAACCGATTAATTCCTAAGGGGTTTAGAAACAAGGACTTGATGAATATTTGCTTTATTTACATTTTGCAAACAA
>SJOL01008870.1:866629-891802 GCA_004794785.1 Opisthorchis felineus | reverse complement strand
CGCACCCTTCAGCAGAGGCAGGGGCAATTGCAACGACTGATTGTGTAGTTGAGGAAGCCATAACGAGTGTGCCTCACAAGCGTGCGCGGACAGTTATATGGGTAACGTCCATCAATGGAAATGGGTAATCAGCCCATATCTTTGATGAAAGATCACTACTGAAAGCGTGTTTAGTAGTGTAAATTAAACGAGAAAAAACATTTGGAATTTCGGAGAGAAATGAGAAATCAAAAGGTTGTGGTAATAGCGATATTCATTGATTGAGCTTTCTGGAGTCTACATTGTGCTTGTGGAGGCAAAATATGCGGAGGTGTCACTCCAGTAATTCATTTTTCTGTGTATATTCTGCTTAACTGGACGATCTGTAGGTCATGTTTGGTGGCAAACCGCAACAGAATTCTCCATTGTAACTGTCAAAACATGCCAGGACGAACATGTCATCGATCACAGCGGACGGCTGAATGAACCTTGCTGACGCACACGACACATGTGGTTAGGGGTCCACGATGCCTAATCAACTAGCTAGATGTGATCGACGCCGGTCATAGATGACAGCTGAACGAACCTTGCTGACGCACACGACTAACATGCGGCCAGGGATCCACGATGTCTAATAAACTGGCAGATGCGCGCACACCCACCTATACCGGGGAAAGTCGAATTTTATTGGTCGTTTTGAATAGTATATACGTCCTACCGGGAGCCTTGGTGCAGCAGGATTTGTCACCAAACAATAAACTGTTTAGTGCGGGTGTGGTCCTCCTGGGTTCCGGCTCCTGAAGTTTATTCATCACGCGGTAAGTCGTTTACGGAGGCCCTCACAAGTTTACGGCGTAAAATTCTAAGGGGTATACCTTGTTCCGGTCGGCTGTAATTCGATATCCACCGTTGGTGGATGTGTAAGCAAACTAAGAAAATATCTATGAATA
Organism: Opisthorchis felineus; assembly: GCA_004794785.1. Lineage (NCBI taxonomy): Eukaryota > Metazoa > Platyhelminthes > Trematoda > Opisthorchiida > Opisthorchiidae > Opisthorchis > Opisthorchis felineus. The sequence continues at coordinate 890,873 of SJOL01008870.1, read as the reverse complement.
ATGTTTCTTACTACGTGGAACCACCTGGTCTCGAAATACGGAGAATGACTGGTCAAACGAGAGCCACATCGCATGGTCGAAGGGGCATATACATTTACCAGCACAGGTGTCAATCGTTTGGGAGCATCTGGGCTTTTGCACCAGGAACTATAAGTTGGTTTGTTCCAACACCATGATACTGCAATCCCAAAGGTCGCGTTCCTCAAAAAGAAGGGGACACACACATAGTCGTTCTACAGACAACGTTTAGAAGGTAACCGTCGCCCTCCAGGATTTCCTGCCGGTCGCAGTGGTGTGACGGATGCATCTCATGTTTCCGTATAAGACACTCGGCGAGCCGGTGCACGTTCTGTATGGCATACTCCAGCGTGTTTGAGTAGTGCATCCGGTTTTTCCTGAAACCGTTTGCGTTATCAAGACGGTTGTTGACCACAATACCAAAATTAGCCATCCCGGATTGTGCGTGCATAGCCCATTTGCGGGTGATCTGCAATCAGTGGGCCGTTAGGTAAGAGATAAATCATGAGTCAGTGCGGGGCAGTCAGTGTACGCATTCTAAAAACCATAAGCATAAAAGCTACCTGGGATATTTTATTTCCGAGAGCTACCATAACTCTGATGATAACATCTAAGTCTATCCTGATTTATAAAAAAGCTTTCCGAGAGAACCATACCTATTCATTCTCTACCTTGACTTATAGTCCCGTTTTCAGACGGGTTACCAGGCAGAAGCTATCTGAAGGCTCAGGCCTGTGAGAATACAAACATTTCGACACTTTGTAGTGGTTACATTAACGCTGGGAGCCGGAGCACGCATTTATTACTCCCACAGGGTGGTAGTCAACTCAAATGTTTCTGAGTCCCGCACGAATACGGGGCATGTTAATAGATCAATTTACCACCGCGGCCTTTCTCCGATAATCGGGCTTTACTATTTTGTTCGTGTATAAAGTCATTTACGTGGGGACGCATACTAGGACGTTCAGTCGAACATCTCATAGACTTTCAAAACAATGACAGCATACTAATGCCAAGACCAACTAAAGCGTAGTTCGTTACCTGCATCATTTAGTGATGTTTCGCAATAAAATTCGGTCATTAGGCTCCTAGCGAAGTCAAATTTATTGCCTGCTATGCAATTATATTGTTTCCGACTGGTGATCTTCCTGATGGGATGGCACAACGCTAGTAAACATCACGGTGGTTTGGCTGTGAATACATGAGGTAAGTCACCAACCAAAACGTTAAGTAAAGACATGCACGTGATTGAGTGCTTCCCTAGATTTTATTGCTGGGGTTGGAATGATCGGTATGTTTTTCTCGCAGAAAGAGTTTTGCTTGACAAGCAGATGTTTGCAGCCACTAATTTTCCCGTCAATTCGTATCACATAACTTTCTTTATTCAAACCGATTAATTCCTAAGGGGTTTAGAAACAAGGACTTGATGAATATTTGCTTTATTTACATTTTGCAAACAAATGATTGCTTTGGAGCCAGATGTAAAGTAAAATATAGGTGAGTGAACACTCAGGACGAAATCGGAAGCCAGTTATTTCTGTGTGGAGGGGGTAAAAATGTCCGATATCCAGCCGAATTACCACTGATAGGCAGTCGCAAACGGAAAACCCTACTTCATGCTTTTATACCCGGTCGAATATGTATGGTAGGCTAATTCGGCCCTATCGTCATCCAGTGTCGTATGTAAAACAATCCACAAGAACTACACAATACTCATGTTTGGCTGGCTGGTAATTGTTCCAGTTTAGGCATTATAAGTGGAGTATCTTAGTCGGCTTGACACATTTTGGAGTAGCGGTGTGAAGCATAACCAACATGGGTTGCGATGGTCCTCCACTTTCTTTTACTGAAGCTATGGTTGTTCTGTTGGAGGGAGGTGATTTGAAAAAAAAGACGTCACGATTACATAGTTAAATTTCTACAGTAACAGCGATGATTTTCAATTAAACAGGATTTTAATATCAGTCTGCGGACAATAATTTCATGCTCGGACTATTTTTAAAATGAATTATTGAGGTTCTGTATCCCATAAATTTAGTTACATCCATTTAAATTGTAAAGCCTATTCTGTGTGTGTTTGGTAGCCTGAGTCCTTTCCACGAAGAAGCCGGATGGGGCAACACGTTCGGCATAATACCGAACCGTCCTGTCGGGTGGTTTTGTAATTTTAGCCCAAGTCACTTCTAGAATTCGGATATCGGTCGCCTTGTCATGATGAAAGAATTTCCATGTACCCCAATCTACTCAGTAGCCAGTGAGTAGATGATTTTATCGTAGCAATGACGAACAGGTGGTCCTGCGACCAGCAGGACTATTTCCGGCACTAAGACCGTAAATGTGCAGGTACATGCATCTCAATGTTCCGCACAATTTGCCTTACTTTTTCGGGCTTCATTAGTGCTATCTTCAGTAGGATATTGCATGGCTCAGGTCTGTGGCCAGTTGGCTGTGTTTCTGATGAACATGGGCTGTTATCACATACCTGCCAAGTCTTACATTACATTTTGATTTGTTCAGCAATTCTCGTAAACGATACATGCCATTTTTGTTGTTCCTCACTTTGAACTTTAGATAGACACTAGTTTTAATCTTTCTCACAGAAAATATGCCTTCAGAAAATGTGCAATTTTTCCAGTTAAATACATTCCTGGTATCCATATGATCTTCACAACCCAACCTGTAACAGAAGCCTATCGATCAGTGAGCGAAGCGCGAGGCGATGGTTATAAAACCTGGGTACAGTGAAAAAAGGGGTACAGGAAAAAGCCTTAAGAACGCAAATGGTGGTATATGAACAGATGCGGTGCCACTGTGGAGCGTCACTACCCTAACAAACTCCAGTGGTTTTTTGGAAGCCTTCGCTCCACTGCTCCGTGGAAAGTTTTAATAAAGGGACTTCTGGTGTGAAGTCGATATTCTCTACAGTAAGCCCTAGTGATATATAGAAATTACTTTCCATTATTGGGCTGATTGGCCCGTGGAAGCGATCCAACACGCGTTTCGTTGTGATTTGAACCAATCGGTGGATGTAACAGTTTTCGATCATCAGGGGACTTCGGGGGTCTCTTGGCACTGGGGTCAGGAATGTAGACATTCACCCTAAACATGAAGCAGGTTAAAACGGTCGCGTAAATAAGATACCTCCTAATCAATACACAGGGTCAACTTCTTCTGCTATATAGTTGTCACTTGTGAATGGTCGAAGCTCATGGTTTGAGCATCTTCACGTCGTTGATGAGAGTCGTAAACATTTTATGAGAAATCTGAACATTCAGGTTCCTGGCGAATTTCGACGCTCGTGTTAAACCAAGAAAAACTTGGCTCTTTGTATCCAATTTGATATGATCTTAAAGCATTTATTGTTAGAAATATGACAGCAATTTCATCTCCGGGGACTGTTCTCCCATGCTTTTCAAAGGTTCTAAACTCCTTTGTGATAATGATGTTTCCTAAGAAATCGTTCTGGGCGCTCGATGGATATACACTCGGATATAGCTCGCATAGTCTCGAATTAAATCCACTTTTTACCCGTGGTCAAATGTTCTGACATGCATTCTAATGGCTTAATGAAGCAAACTTGGAAACCGTCTCTCTTAAGGTGGCTTCCACGAGGAATTTGTCACATTCGGATATCTTCGGTCGAGAAGACAAGTTTTATTAAGTCCTCCGTCCCGTAACGAACACTCTTCAGGAAGCGATATGGTGCGTATTGTGGTGCTGATTGACCTATTCAATGGCGATATTGAGTTTTTCAACCTAAACGGAGTGGTCGATATTCACTGGCATAGTGTGCAATTTGTTGCAATTTTTACTGTATAGCCTGCGCACAAAAGCGACACCGACGTAATCTATTTTCGCCAAAATCATACAGAACTGTTCACATAAAGAGCGTCACTGATAGGAGGATCGCCAAGTGAGGTACACTATTTGCCCAATTCGATTTTCCTTCCCTTGAAAGAGATTAGCTCCCCAGGACCTGCACAGCACTGAGAGTAGCATGGTCCATTTCTTATAAGTGGAGATACAAGGCAGTGCACATTACAAACCTTTTATACGCAGTTGTTGAACGAGCTACCATTCAAATGTATTGGTAGAGTATTCGTAGGAATCCGAAAACCAGTGACCTTTTTACCCAGTCTCAATCTATCAGAAAACTACGGGACTTAATTTAGCTATCATCCAGTACGACCTTAACCCCCTCGTGTGTGATGCTGACCTTATTCTCTTCCGAACCGTGAAATTTCATCTCTCACCCGTTTTTGAATAATCCTCTATTACAATATGCTCGTATCTATCATACAAATTTGGATGCACTAACCAGACTACTGGTAGCTAATTGTAGACATTGTTTGCTGCGCTACGTCTTCCCATATTGTATACTCGAAGCATTTCACAGCAAGCTGAGTCTAGGTGAAACATAGATTTTAAACAACTCTTTCACTCATGATCGTTTCCGTGAGCAAATGTCTAAACGCCACCAATTTACCCCTCCCACTTTGCTCCTCAAGCAGTGAAACGTCTTCTGTTGCAGCCCTCTAAAAACTCTTTTGTCTCAGTCGAATGCAAAACGGCTAAAGGTTTATAAATCCCTCTTGACAGTTGCATCTACGAAGCTACATCAGAACTGAAGCATGAATCTAATCGCGAGTAATCGATGGACAGATGGGAAGACGAACACTAGGTGGTTTATGCGCCTCCGATGAAGAAAAGATGCTACTTATCGTAATCTTTCGATCGATGACTGTTTCTAGGATTTACAAGGGTACAGCAAATAAAGCTTGAAAAGTTGAAGAGTTTTCTGTAGGTATTTTTGAACAACGATTACTTTCAATCCATCTTTATAACCAGAAACCTAGTTTTAGTAAAATTCTATTTTATCACAAACGAAACTTTAAAATCGTTACCTTGTGATTTTTCTGTCTTTTTCTGGGCTATGAATCGCAGAACTTTGGTGTTTTGTTGCCGATGCGTGCAAAGAGAATAGACTTGAAATAACCTGCGACACGAGAGTAGGAACACCCATTGTTACAAACCACAACTGGTTGTTAGACTCGACTAATCCAACGCAGAGAGTGGCGAATCCGACAGACAGTCAGATGTGAACTTTGCGAGAACATTACTTTGATAACCTGGTATGGAAAAACGAAGGAATGAGAAATGGGGGCGAAAAGATTGTGGGAGTACATGAAGATGCTGTCCCGTCAAAAAGTATTCCTATGATATTTTCCTGACCATTTCTGCTTCATGTTTACCTAACAAATTCTCCAGTAGTTATAACGTTTGCGGAAGAACTTTGGTCGTCCCTTGTCTTTTATTAGTTCAGAACAAGGATCAAATCTGCTGGGGGACCAAACACACTTTGCCCTTCTTCACTGGCTGCGGTAATTTATTCCGTCAGATCACAAAATAGTAGGGATAAGGACTCCAAGGAAGATAATCACACATCTTCACAGGACCAGAAGCTAACTGCGGGTGGTATAGGGTACGCGAAACACGTTTTCTCCTGTCTTGTCTACTTGTGACAATGGATAGAAATAATAAGTGCTGAATATTTTAGGTCACCTGGGGCCATCAAACAGAAACAAACGAAACGCACTGGAACGTTCGTGTTTTTACACATACTGTTCATAAATGATCACCTACCAGTACCGAATTTAGCAGGGAATGCGAAGGATGAGGAACAAGGAACATGTAACAAAAATTGTCAGTTGCTACTGCGCAATGTCAAACTGGAATTCGAATCAGACGTGTTGTTTCATTCACATAGGGACACAAACATTCGAATTAGCACGATGAGGTACACATCAACTCGGCGCCTACTTCGCTTTTTGATAAAAAAATCGGGTATTTGTGTCAAGTACGATTGTTGGTTCTTTTTGCATTCTACTATAGGATAATACCGGTGGCAGAGTGCACACGAGTGAGTCCCGAATATGCTAACCGGCTTTTTCCAGTCTGACTTACAAACTCTGTGATAATTGAACATTACGATCCAATGAATGAAACGAATATTGAGGAAAGTAATTGACTTGAATAGTCACTTGCGTAACTTCCGGTTTTTAATAAGCCACCAATTTTTATCAAGACCATAAAATTCTACTAACAAAGTATGCTCATCTGTGTCAGCCTCCTGCAACCCAGGCGTATTATACTGTATTCCCAGAGATCAAAATAATAGGCAAGGACTGCTACTGCAGAAGACAGAAAGTGAGACCAACTACATACGGCGGATTACGGAACAGTGCGTACATCCATGTAAGTATAGGGAGCAGTTGCGTTGGTATCGTCGTAGATTGCTTAGTGTAAATAGGACTACTGGGCTCCGCTCACTATTGCCTTTCATGTAACACAGACTTGTTGTTGACAGCGAGGCTTCTGTATGACAAATAACCCTGTAAAGATAAAGCTGGTCGCATACATCAATCAGATGTGCCTAGTTCTAACGTCCCCAGATTCAGAAAATTTCAGCAAAGCCCTGTTGCCCAGTTGCCAATAGTTTACACCACTTGACAGCAGCAACAGCAGTTAGTCTTCAGAATACGACAATCAAGGTGTGACATGAATATCAGATTTTGACACTGCTGAGTGAATGTGATTTCGAGACCAGACTGACAGCTACTATCAGTGCTCCGGCTACACAACGGAAATCCTGCGACTGCTGCAGCGACGTCCTTTGCAATTATCCAAACACTGGAACGTCCCCGTTTGGGCTGGCTACTCTACTAAGGTACATTTCAATATCCCAGCTACCGTCATAACCACTCCTTTTCAGGAGCCAACGTGTAACAAGTTAACGGAAACACGGCGTGCGATACTTCTAAGTTTACTGTGCTCCTCTTTGATCAAGCGGTAAACCAGACTGGACCACGGTACATAAAAATACCGGGGTTAATTCAGTAACATATTTCTGCCCATGGAAGGACCCTATGTCCATAGGCATTTATCAACTTGCGCTGTGACGACGCGACACTTTAACACAATACAGAACCTTGCGTGTCGTACCTTCGAAAGGGCACCACATATATTTGAACGCAAGCGTTTTCGTTCTTCGTGATCCTGGTGAAGAACATAACACGGAGACGTCCTGCTAAGGCTTGGAGCACAAAGAGCACACAATTTTGTCTGGATGTAACACACACAGACCATTATAATGGGGAGGTACAGTTGTATTCAGTTGAGTCTGCTATCAACGATCAAATCAGTATTCAAATGAGAGCATTTGTCAAAAAAGTATACGATTTCGGGTTAGTTAGATATTAGGGCGGAAGTCATGAATACGATGTTTACTGCTGTCAACCATGTCGCCTACCATGAGGCTAGCATCTCTGGAGGATCCACATTGTGCAGGGTAGCTATGGTCACTACCCGTCCTATAGGTCTAATTAACCTATGAACATAAGGAACACTATGAACAAGCTTTACAATTTGACGCAACCATCTTTTCAAATTTCGAAAATAATAACGAGGGATGTGCCTGTCTCAAAAGTCAGTCGATACGGGAATGAACTACGTGAAGATCACAAATTCAACCTCGCAAATACGCTTTGCAATTATGATGGAGTGCAAAGTAAGACTGTTCCATCATCTATATGAGAACGCGGAAGCAATCTGCCGAGACCATTCATCACGTCGCTGATTGAAGACCTGAAACTCAGCGCCACTGCTTCTAAATACCAACGAAGTGGAAGTAACTCAGCTGATGGATAGGAGCACTTACTCGACAAGCGTTGGCAAATCTGAAGAGAATTCTAGGCACAGAGCACAAAAAATGTGAGAGGTAAATACTGACCAATTGCAGTGAAAGGTTGCGTAGTATCGGACGCACAGAGACGTTGCGATGAGTCTAGACGAACTGTACGAGTTCTGCAAGACGGACCAATTGGGAGACTACGCAAGAGCATGAAGTTGAAGATCGTGTGTTGGCACGTGTGAGTGTTCGAGCATGGAGCAAATTAAGATATAGGTATAGGATCCAAACAAAACAAATAAGAAATTAATGTAGGCACAACGACTGACCAATTTAAGGAGATTGTAATGCATCATCTATCGAATGGTCCACGAACAGTCAGTCGATTCAGACTGAATACGCATTTCAGACCTCTATTTTATATAAGCACGTTGAAGACATTATATTAAAGGGACGCCAGATTATTCTCGATCTAGTGATCTGACCTAGAGAATCGGACTTTTACGGCACTGAAGCATCTCCACCTTAGAGCATTAATGGCCAAATGCCGGTTAAAAATAGTTTTACTTAAACAGACTTATTCACTTTACAAAGACTTGACAATTCAGGCGAAACGGTGTTGTGCGGAATCCCTGGCAGTTTACACAAGTTACCCGCGACAATCGAAACGGCAGTCAGCTCATATCCGCTATTTCGTCAGAACTTAAAAACACCAACCAGTTGTTGACCTCAGCTTTAACCTAAACCGATGTGACAACACATAGTGGTCAATCAAACAGCCTCCCGAAGGTAGATTGCATACTGGTAGGTACCAACCACCTTCTGTTGCTCCTATCCCTTGTAATTTCGACTCTTCTCTTCTTGATGAAAATCGCCCATGGTGGTCAAAAGAAGATGTGCTCACAACGTCTGAAAGATTTCTTCCTGTGAGGGGAGTGCTTTGGCTGACTTCGTCGAACGCTGTCCACGCCTTTGAATCATTATCACAAGTACAGACTCAAAAAAATGAATCTTTCTGGTCGAATCACAACTCGAAAGACTCCGCAGATTCAAAAACCGTGCCTGACTTTGGTTAAAAACACGGGAGAAGTTTAGAACTACTGTGAATAGAATCAAAACAGATATCCAGCTACGAAAACTATCAAGGGGCAAACAGCTAGCAGTAGAGTCGCAAACGACGTCTTTTGCCTATTCTCGTCGCCACACTGGAGCGAAAAACGCCATTCCAACTGTTTCATATTAACAAAGCAGACGCTTTGCACATCTCTGTGCGTCGATGTACGCTTCAGAAACGACCAAGGATCCTACAATACCATACTCTATGCAAGACGTGCATGATAAACAAGATATTATAAACGGAAGCGTGGTCAAATAATTTAGTTTTTGGACCACCATAACTAATCCGGACGTGGCAGTATCCACTCTGTGGTGGTGCGGAAACTAGCGAATATCTTCGGTGGCCCGCCTGCAAAGCTGTTTACGTTCTCCTTAAACATGGGCGACTTTCGCTCCAAAGAAAGACGGTAAATTTCAGCTCAGTGTTTACATCTACATCTCCCCACAGAAAGCACCGACCGGTTGGTGTAGGTTCTGTGGTTTATAAACTCATGGTGAGAATTATACCTAGAATTATACCTACCTATGGTGTGACAACGTTTGGTGAAGGATGATTTGCTTCATACTCGCCAACCTGGATTTCTTCAGAACCATTCCTTTTGGTGAACAGAGTACCATAGGTTAAAGCCAGATTGTCTGAAGACCGTGTACAGGTAATCGTCAGTGACTTTAGGGAAGGTTTTTGCTATAGTTCCTCACGAAAAGTAACCAGCAAATCTAAGTATATATTGGATTGAAGCTTTACGATGCATCTCACATTTTCTCGTTTGGCAGCAATTTTTCGTCAGCGTTAAAAGGAGGGATATTGATACACAGCGGTTGTTGGTAGGGTTCTGTACAATTTTCACACTGTATTATTGATATGCCTACTATCATCCAGGCGCTGTGTGGCACCAAGATGTGGAGATATTCCCCTGGTCTCCATTAGGATGACCAGGACCCTCTAGTGAATAGGTAAAGTAGGAAGGCTGCACATAAATTTTGGTAAGCACGTGTATCCGCGCATCAATAGCTAGGCTAGCATCGGTGTTGATGTGTTAGTGATCTGGTTGTAACGTAATTAGATTGATTATCAGAAGGTGACAAGCACTAAGTGTCTGTTTTACCAGAATGATGATGACTACAAAAGTTATGTGCACTTGATAAAAATAAATACAATGCAAGAAGGGAATACGCCAAAAAGTGACTTATCGTTTGAGGGTAACTGTTGAGAGTTCGTGAGTGATATTCCGGACGCGGGAAGTGTCTTCTCTGCAGTATAGCTGCTACACGTGTTCCGTAGTTGTCCGTGGAGACTTGTGGAGCTCGGTTGACTTCGTGTCCTGTGCACGCGCGTGTGTTTTTGGGCCGAGTTGCATGCCTATTTATTGTTTGCACAGTGTGAAGAGAGGGGTGTCCATTCTTGTTTGATAATTGCACGAATATGAATACAACTTGAACTGATGTGGTTGAAGTTCGTAAGCCTGGCGCGTGATACAGATGGTAGCCGAGTAAACAAAAATGGATGAGAAACCGTAGTGTACATGTTGTCGGCTAAGGTTGCAAGTGAGACAGGAATTGTTACGTGATTTGAGTGTTTGTGACGCGTTATCTAGTGAGTGACAACTACAGATGTCACTCAGTTTATCGCGATGCGAAGGGGACCTTGGTGTTATACAGACAAACACCCCAGACAAATGGAGTTTGTCTCGGCAAGCTCGTGACAGCCGCTCTCAAAATGTAAGCGGCATGCTTGCGGCCGCGCCTTTAATGCTGTGAATGAGACGCATAGTCTGCAAGTCAGGGAAAATGCAGAGAATAGTTCGAGAACAAAGGACTGCAGTACGTCCAATAGGTTTACAGAATTAACAGCTTGGTTATATACTGGAGCCCACTTAATTGTCTTGAGAGGTGACCTCAGTAACCTGCGATGAATAATACGAGAGGACAAGGAACCCTAACTGTCAGCCTACCTGTCACTAAGCAACGACGACCGACGGGGGGATAAGGTTTCACGAGCCTGAGGCAGACCGTCTGTTGGATTTCTAAGACTCTGAGATCGTTACGCAGAGCTTTTGTATCCGCAAGCCGCTGCCAGCTGTGGTGGTGAAAGACAGTGACCATCCGATAAATAACTGGGGAAATGCATTAACGGTCTGAACTGTCGCAACCGGTAAACGCAAGCACATGAAGCGTTAGGAATGAAGCGAATCTTCCAGCTGTCCTCCACCAACCGAATACTCAATGACAATAAATAACTAGAAAACGATTAAGTTACCTCAGTGGGCATTGGACCGAAAAGGGAAAGACCATAAATTCTCAACTCTAATTTAATATCACGAAATAATACACTGCTGTACAATAAGAATCTGTACAATGAATACAATAGTGATGATAGCATGTACATCCCCTAATTTTATTTGTCACTCAAAATGGAACCTCTGGTGGAATAGGAAGTACAGGATGGAGGCTGTATAAGCCGGAGTGTAGTTGCACAAAAAAGGACCAGAATTTGGTTTATTTGGCACATATCTTGGTTGTTTTGCCCCTTGAAGGAACCTGCTGACCTGGTCCTCTTTTGAATCTGAAATGGAAAAGGTGAACCTATTGTAAGATTTGGAACAAAACAAATGTTGCATCAAACCTAGTCTGTGTAGTGCCGGAAACATGGATCTAGGGTTGAAGCAAGCTTGCACCGAGTTACTGATTTTATTTGCTTTAAGTGCCTCACATCTAGCAAGATGGGTAGTTTTTAGTCTCTGAATAACTCCGGTAGTGAAGGCATCTTCGTTTCTTAATTTTCTCCCCAGGGTTTATTGCTACTTGGACATAAACACACCCTTCAAACTATTAAGCCTGCACATAAACCTCAATAAGGTCAGTGCAGGCCAACCTCTAGGACGATTGGGAAAGAGATTCGTTGTCCAATGATAAAAAATTAACGGCTATTCTTGCGTGGGAGAGTCCACACTAACCGATCAAAGAACACGCACTGTTTGTATAAATGAGTTTGATCAGAGGCGACTATTGATAACTGTTCGAACGAGTGCAGTTTGTAGTTTACGGACAGCAATGAGTTATTGTAGGCTGAATGACCTATTATCAGTGTTGTGGACTTAAGCTTGAAAAAGTGAAGTTTCATGTGACGAGCATGCGTGACGCCTTCGAACTCACCAATGGAACGAAGTATTATTTTGTTTGCTTTATCACTGAAAATCTCCAAAAAGTACCGAGTGACGTTCTAAGGTCACACGGTATATTTAGTCATTTTGAAGGCGGACGCGACTGGCTTTTTGTATCAAGGTGAACCGGTAAAAACTGCAGCTAACTTAAGTCTTTAAAGGGAACCTTTCTGGGCAGAGGCTATTCCACTTCAGGATTTACCAAAAGGTTCCTCAAGAGCCACGGCTTACTGCGTTGTCGCTGAGAAGGCAGCGATCATCAGCATAAATTAAAACACCACTTGCCCATGGATTTCTCTCCAGTGAAAGATGGCTGCACCAAAACGCCTCAAGTCTGCACGGATGATAGTCCCATAGGCTGCTCTGTCAAGCTACGGTTTTTTAAAACTCTCTGGTGGTCATCTGCGAAGAAATTTTCCTTGCTCCCGATTCTAGGCTTCATCATCCAGCTTACTGTGGACAAGCTGCTTTGGGACGCAAGATCCGGCCAGTCACCTAAAGTGGTAGATCGGGTTTGGTATCAGACTGCTTTTGACTCCAACAGTGTCTGATTTTTGGAGGACACTGTTGTTCGTCCTTTGGACTATCCGATCGAACTGGAGAGTTTCACCCAGATTTTGCAAGTGATATCCACATAAAAACAGAATGTGCCGTGTGTATGTTGGCCGGCTTTGGTTTCCACGCAGCAATGGAAGCAGGACAGCAGCCTGATAATCCCGATTCTTAATACCCATTTTAAAGTGGTGATTGTTGCCGATGCGTTTCTGTAGGCGCGGTCAAGCACCATTTATGTGATGACAAAAACCAGGTATTAGTTTGTCCCCATCAACTGCAAGGCGACAGTAGGCCTAGGTTGAGAAATTTCTCCGGGAATGCAGCACTAATAAGCCGTTCAAAATGGTGCAAGTGACGTTATGGCGTACACATAACCAGTTTTGAAATATCATGATAATGCTGTCTGGCTGCTTCCATAGAGGCGATGTGCGATTCGCTTGCCTTAAACATTGTCCTTGGGCAGCAAAGCCACCCATATTCCGTCCCACGGCCACATTATTCTCTAGCGCTAAAGGTCGAACCGCAGACGTTGATGTGTCAACTTCACAGGCGTATAAGCTGTGTTTGTGTGAACGATGATCTTACTGTTGGGCTGTGTTTGTATGAGTGCGCTGATTTTCATGCCATAAGAGCTGGGCAAATTTCGTTTAGGCGTGTGCCTACAGTCACGTGCCATTAACGCAAAATTTACCAGACTACTTACAGCTGTCACCTATATGAAACTAAACCCATCAGTCTCCTCATTTCTTGGTGAAAACTGTTTACTGGAACCGACACGAGCTGTTCACAGTTGACATCTGAAAATAACGTTTTTGTATGCACAATCACATTCGTTTGTGGTTGCAAAAAACGATCCGCTGGTCTCAAGAAAACTCTATTTTGGTGATGGAACACAAGACGTACTCAGGTGCTGAAAATTTTTGACGTCCCACGGCCGGTGTTGCCATTCATGGTACTCATCAGTTGAGCGCAGTCCCTGAGTTCCCGTCAACCTTATTTTCTACTTTAATGATCAAACAAGGTGTGTGCCTAGTTTGCATTTAACGATAACTTCATGAGCGCCTAAAGACCACCACTGCCTCAGGGGAACATTGGTCACTTTCAGATAAAAGGCAGCCACTACTTGTAAACGGACTCATTATATGAAGCAAAATTTACAGCTGACGTAGCAAGAACTATTCAGGAAAGACAGCGAAATTCCAAGCATATTTCGAATTGGTGCAGGTAGTTTTTTGTTAAGGACAAAGCTGATATCTTACAGCTCCACTTGATAACTCTAGTGGGAAAGCGACACATACAAGACGTGTTTATTGTCACTACGCTTCGCAGGAGTTTGATAAAAGTGGCGTCTCTAGCGTCACTAAACATTTGTTCGTGTGGATACCGGTAGACGTTGCATAACCAAGTCTGGCTTACAAAGAAACAACTGTGCCGTCCTGGCCTATGGATCTCAAAAGTGATCTTCCTGGAGAGATAAACTGGAACTGTTTATGTTCCTGTAGTGTTTGGCTTCAGTTGGGAGTACGGACAGCTCGTATCGACTTTCATACAATGAACCGTTAACCAGCATATGGTGCCCAACATTCGTTTCCACACTTCAGTTTTAATGGGACGATGACCTGAGCAGGGGCTGTTTAGTAAGGCATCCGTCGGACGTTGTCACCGGAGTGCAGAAGCTTCTTTTTCCTTTTCCAAGACACCTACTCCCAGTCATGTTTGGGCATGTGAGGCTAACGTACCATACCGTGTCGCTTGCAACGAAATCAATATAATACATTTAGATAAAAAACGCACCATTTTGATAAGACAAGACATATCCAAACGAATAAAAAAGAAAACTAAAAAGCATCACGGTCGTTGTCCTCTAGTTGACTTCAGATATGGATAAAGACATTTTGGATAAAGTAGACAGTCAAACAGAAACATCTAAGAGAGTTACCACGCAAGCCACACTACAGATGAAGCCATTTAGGTTGCATCAAATAAGCTAGTCTCTCTGTTGGCGGGGAGATAAATAAGCTTCGATCCAGTTTCTTCTAGTTTGGAGTATCCTCCGAGGCAAAAATCCAGATATGACTTAATCTTTTAGCATAATTTTATGCGGCAAAATGTCCAGAGGTTTGGTTATTTTAGGACACTTTCCCCAGTGTCCTGCTGAATGTCAACTTTTAGTAAACATAATAACATTTCGAAAGTCTGTTTGCGATGCGCCGTACAACAGGGGTGCTGACGACCTTGAAAAGCTGTAATGTCTCAGCAGCCTAACAGGAGCTGCTGTTTTGTTCTAACATTCTGTACTTGGTGGTGTGATATACGTGAAAACAGTCAAAGAGATGAAGGGGTCTGAATTTTTCCAAGTCTTTCAAATTATCTGACATATTTGATGTACTAAGTACAAATAACAATGACGACGTTTTAGTTTGTTCTAAGTGGTCTCTCTCTCCGCATCGTTTTCATTGACGAAAAAGAACAGCAGCCAGGTGTTCACTCATGCTATTTGTACTTGGCTTTTTATCTTAAGAACAACAAAATTTTATCCTGCTTTCTAACACTCTGCACTAGTCTTTTGAGTATCTGAAAGTCTACAAGTGCCCTAGGGATCCTGCTAATCGTGGTAATGAAAATCGACTAAACAGACGTGCGTAGGATCACTTTTAAGTTTCAAGCATTTTACTCTGGCTGAGAGCATGTGCTCCCAATATTTCAGCTCGTAGTGTACTTGCTGGAAATGCAACAGGTCGACTTTTTGTATCCACTTTAGGACACGTTTTTTCCACTCAGGCTGCCTCCGTTTAGACCCTTCTTCGATTTCTGTCTATTTCTCATCGAAGCAACTGGGAAACGGTTACAATGAACACGCATTTGCCAAAGTGAGAATCGACTGAATCTCTCGTTTGAGGTACTTCATCTGAGTTCGCCAAAATAGCTTATTCGTGTTTCTGAAATACAGTAGAGTGATTATCTCAAAGCGGCAATAAGCACAACGTTAATGGAAGCTACTCTAGTGCAAAATAAAGCCCATACAATGTTGTTAATTGTGCCCAACTGATGAGTTCCGAAGATCTTTCCTCAACCTTACATTTATTGATGAATTTCGGATAAATAGAGGAGTAACTGTTCTAGGCCAATTGTGTACATATGGAAAAGGTAGTCCAAAATTGTACCAAAAACTCGAACGTGTCAAGAGCCTCTGGAGCCGAATACAAGATAATGTACTCAAAAGTAGTTTGTATCACAATGAGGTGGTAAATATCCTAACTGCCAATAAGACTAACGAATAACCAGATGTCTGGAATAGTCTAAAAAACAGACACGGAAAGAATATTAGAAAGTAGGTTATGGAACGTTACTGACTTCAAGTACGTCTTAGAGCCTAAGTTCTGTCTTACGGCAAGCGCGAAGGAAGAGAGGAGTAAGCTAGACCCAGTCTGATTAGGATATCATGGAAGGTTTAAGAGACCATGTCAGGTTTATATGGAAACTTTCCAAACTTAAACGCCGTGTTTCAGAGTTTTGGTGACTTTATAGCCCGAACATATGGGGTACCGTAGGCAATCTTTGTCAAGGGTGTTACGGGCGACTAAAATACGCAAGTATTGACGTTGGTGATTTTGAGAAGGAAAGTTGAAAAGGATATACCAGACTGAATATTACAACCGGTCGAAATAATTAGTGGCGTATCTAAGAGTGAAGCACATCACTTGATCTACTGTTATATTTCACCTATCTGGCCAGCTGTCTGGGTTTGTTGTCCAAGAGTTTCTACAGTCTAGTTCACGTTTGGCTGTTTTAGGGGTGTGTGGGATAAAATGTGAGCATCCCCATAGGTGTCAAAACATTTCAGTCCAGTGTAACGGGCTGTTCAGTTTCATTCATTAATCTGTCGATTACTTAAGAAACTTGATGAATTGTGTACATACTCCGATCAATCATTTTACAACGGTAGGAAGATAGAAACTAACTTTCCTCACGTCTAAAATATATATGAGAACAAGCCAGTAGTACCTTCTTTATACTAAATATAGGGGTAACAGGGACTGCGTTTGTTTCAATCTCTAAGCACAGAGCAAGTTGCGCTCTTTGAAATCGAGAATTTGAATTTTATTCACATTCAATCATCTTTGGTTTGAAAGGTCATGTGTTTCCTAATATTATCAGTTCAAATTGTTGTCTAGACATTTGGCAACAATAATTTTACCACTTTGGTTACCAGTTTGCCAAATACTCAGCCGCCTGACCAATGCTAGAGTTGGTTTTTTTGAAGACAAGAATAATGGCAGCTATTTGCCTGGTGATACCTTCAGGAAGGGGGAGCGGAGAGCGCTCCTTTTACAAGTTGGCGCGCAATTAACATAACTCTTCAACGTTCGACTCTGGTGAAAACTCTGTACCCATGAAGCACCAACCGTTTCAGAAAAAAACTTTTGCACTTCCTGTGTTATAGCAAACGACCCCCCCACGTTAAACTTGCAGACTACACACGTACTGTAGAAGCTTGGCGCCATATAAATTGCGTCATGCGATTGACTATCATCATAGGCTAGACCAAATATGTTGATTTGATTCACCCAGAGCCAAAAGTGTCTACCATCGGCGATAAGCCAGAGGCATTATCTAGCTGACAATGGCGGCACCCTATGCTGCACAAGTTGTTTTCTCCTTTTCGTTGGAATGGCCTTGGTATCTGCAACATGCAGCAGGGCGCCAGCCCAATATATTTGATGTGAATTTTTTGGATTTCACATATTTATGTAAGCTACTCCCGTGCTACATGGGCTTCCGCGTCTTAGAAGTATGACGACATTGATCAGATTTTTCCACGCTTGCGTGCACTTTAGGAAAGTTTTGCAATATATTTGAGCGTACGCCGGATTTGAAACCATAGCATGGACTTGCACAAATTCGTGATGATCCTCTGGAATCGCGGTTAGAAAGTGACATCGCTCGTAGCTATGTGAAAAAAAATTGAAATTTGTTGACTAATTATCTAAGTGTCAAAAAGCATCCTGGGGAACTTCGTAGGGCCTGGGGACCTCAGAATCAACGCAGTGTTTCGCGTTCATCATTTGGGGAAGACTCAGATGTTAAGCCCTTATTTTGAAGCGCAATCGAAGGTGGAGAACTGCAATCTCTATGACATGCTTCCCACTCAAGTGTCATTGATCAGTTAGCGGCCAATGGCAGACGGTGAGGTAAAAACTGTCTGCAAATAGTTGGGAAATTTTTTCAATTTGCATTGAAACCTGAACAGGCCTCTATATGTCCTAGAAGGAAGTACACTGACCAGTCAACCCTAGACTGAAGAGAATAAATGGAGTGAACTGATAACACCGGGACCCTCCAGCTCCCTCTTGGGGAGATCGTAATCCTCTGGCTAGTTATATTCTAATACTGTTTACCTACACTCACAAGGAATGGCGGGCGCTCCGCGATATTCTTTTAAATTTGCTACACCATAGAATTAGCGGCTTTTGCTTAGTTCTGATATACAGCCTCAGTTTGGGGCTCGTTCAAAAACGTTATCACATAAATTGCGCAGTACTGCCCCATACTCTTAGTTTTGTGAAGTTCATATTGACACTGAATAAAAAATACACTGAAATGAAAAATGAATATAACATTGAGATTTCTGTAAACGTAATGTAGTGGAGGATACACTCATGCAGTGCGAACACTGGGGCGGCTCAGTGTGCATGTATTTTCGGTGAGTGTATCTGGTTCGGTGAACCGAGTGCTACTTGCATTGATGTCACTAAAAGACACTTTTTAGGCTATTTTTTAGACTAAATTTTGGATTATCACGGCGCTAGGGCAGCCGAAGGCATGGAAATTTCCGGGGTGCAAATTGTGCAGTCTTACAGTTTTTCTTTGGGTGGCTGCCCAGTCCAGCAGGCTATAAGACATATCGATGAGGATTAAATTGTTTCATTATAACGTAGGGTTTGTACATAGTGTGGAGGAACGTCATAAGCAAACCACTGAGCAGAAACATTTTGAGCAACTTCACTCTCTGACTGTGCGCTTACAGCAGAATTGAGTGTAATTGCTGTTACAAGACCGCCTTTGGTCAGGTTACAATGGGGATAACCTTTTGCTTTTCTATAAAGCTCATTTAGATAACAAGATATCAAACAAAATTTTGCTAGCATTGGTCTAAGTCTGCAGGTTAACTGAATTTATTTGAGCTTGGGACTTCTCGGCCAAAAACAATGAATTTACTGATTTTGATTTGAAGGGGCTAATAATAGGCAGTTTCAGGAGTGCCAATGAGGTTCGCGATATTGTTTACTTTTTTCTCAACATCACCTTCAAATCCCCACCATTAGCATCGTTATCCCTGTCCACACTATCGCCGCAATCATGGCAAGTCGGAGGACCTAGACAACTGTAATGGAGGCATAAGCTTCAGAGGCAGCATTATTAAATTAAACTAAGCTAGATAACTAAATGTTCAATAGTTCCATTGTTTGAAGTCAATTTTCACTCAAACAGAAAAAATGTCAGGTAAATTAAAACTCAGACAATCAGATAATCATTCTCAGTGAAGTCGTCCGGCAATTTGTTCCGCAAACTTAAAATCCAAGCCCAACCAAAACAAACCTTGTCATAGTTTTCGGCCTGTCCACCTCCGGTGGGAATAATTTAGTTCAAAAGGAAATCCTGCCAATTCAAAATCACCCACACTCACGTATTTCGTTCAAATATTTAGCTTTGTTGTTACCCCTCGTGCCACTTAAAACAAACTTGACAGCAAGCTACAAGCAGAAGAAATTCGGAGGTTGACCATCCTTTTATTTAACTAACAAGAGCAAGAGCTGAGAGATTGCGGAGGAGCAACATCAGGACCGGAAATGTTGTAAAGAGAATAAAAAGGAAGCATGCCCATTAGTTTTTTTAGTAAGATGGAATGAATTCACACAAGCAAATTGCTCTATTACTCTTCCTTAGTAATCCGTTTTGAGCAAACCTGTGTGATGAGGTTCTACCAACAAACAGTTTTAATAATCGAGGCAGACAGACAAAAGGCCCCCCTACCACGTCACAAAGTTAAACTATTTCATGTCGGTACTGCATTCTGGTTATTGGTCATCTATCTGATGATTTCAGGATAGCGTTCACCGCTTTGGTTTCATGTATCCCATAGTTTCAGGAGATCACTTACGATTAACTGAACGTTAGTGCAATTATGTCTTTGGCCAAAATATAAGATCGTCCACATTTTTAGGTTCGATTTTTAGTCCAAGAACATTTTTGTGTTAAATGACGTTAAAAGCAAACACAATCCAAAGTTAGGTATGCAAATTTCTGGAGCGAAGATGAACGAAAGTTCCGGACGAAACAGAGCTACGGTGCTACACATTGGGTTGATTCCGTATTGATTATGGGTTGTCACGCGGCTGGTACAAAACTGCCACTAAGCTATTGCTAACCAACTGAAAAAGAATGCATACAAACTAATGGAAGTGAATGATGAAAGATATAGTTATTAGAAAGATTTCGATTTTTTTTGTGCCTGCCAACCCATAGTCAGAAGGATTTTGCCAACCTCTTGTCGACAAGAATAGACAAACAGACTTTCTTTGGTGAACACTGGTCGGACCTACCTAAAACATGCTCCAGTCACCTTAATTTGACAAGGCTTACCTGTTGATCAAAAGAATCTGACTCCACCTAGTAACCACTCAAGGCCCATTTCCTTAAGTGCATTTTGCAGCCAGTTAACGTTGACTATATTGCATACAGAGCGGTGAATTTCGAGGTCGGCAGCTTGAAGGAGCCAAGTTTCACAGCCATAGAGTAGGACTGCACTAAAGGACGCTTTGTAGATACGGTCTTTCAACCCCAATGCTTTTGTGCCGGATCACAAAGATGACGCAGGTTAGCAATTGTGACTCGTGCCTTAGTGACTGTGAGCTGACTCCATTTGCCAGAGTACAACAACGGCTTATATAGCTATCGAGCCTAACAAAACTGCCAACAGACGCAAGCTGGTTATCCCAAAGTTTCAAGGACGTCCATGGGAACAATCATGAATTGGGATTTTGCACTTTGAAGGTACACACCGCATACCGAAATATAAAGCCACCTCCGATACCTCATGTAGACTAGTATTTGCGTTCCGACCATAAAATACCAGAAGAATGTCATCTGTCCAGCAATTATTTTGCATGTAACGTTGACGCCCAGACTTTCGGTCAATGACGATTTCAATGATCATCCGACCAGTGGATGCTTCGTTGACTTGGTGGGCGGGCCTGAGTGGCGCAATGATTGCTCGGGCTAAGCTGGCTGGAAATTCGTTCCTCTAGGTTCAGCCTTGTCAAGAAAGCCAAAGGGGTGCAACAAGACACAAAGCAGCAGGTCCATGCACTAATATAATCGTCGTAAGAAGCATTCTCAAGATATAGTCGTACTGTTCAGTGCAACAGGAGTGGGAAGGCAATGAAGGTCTATTCTGCGGGTGGCAAGCATGTCCATATTTGCTGAGGAAGGAATGATGCCCTTCTTCAAAGAAGGGCAGGTTAAAAAAGATCGGGTCTAATAATAATAAACTCCGAATGCCCACCAGTTCACCATGATTGCCGGTGCATTACACTATACCGTCGAAATACTTTGAAAACCAAAGAGTCTGCAGCTATCCAGAAGAGAAATGCTGTGCGCAAGTAAATTAGCAGTTAGACAGTTATGTTGTACTTCCTGTGCTATCCAGCTAGGCAAACCCTAAGAGACAGGGTTATCCTTTTGAGTCATTGGCTCCAGGGATGGTCCATCGTGCTGCCTCGTGGGTCGGACTGTTGAGTCAGAAGCTACAGGCATGGCCCTGGAACAAGACTCGTCTTCCTCCCACTACTCTGCAGGTCAGAATTTTTAGTAAATGGCTCAAGGCGGAGTACCTCGACCAAACTCCGTTCTTCGGCCTGGGCAACCAGGAGGTAACATCTGCCCACGCAGTTTAGAAGCGGTGACTAGTCTATGCAATTATTCAACTCTAATTTCCATTACTATCCAGGTTACTACAACCCCGTCTGTTAGTCGATGTGTAATTTCATCGTCTATTCCTTGCCCGCTGCCAGGAGGAATGAAGCTGAAGCACGCACGCATGCACAAGCCGCAAAAACGGTAGCAGTAACGCTGACAAAGACGCTTTCTACTGAGAAATTTCAACACTTCTGCGGACGGCTAAGTGCACGTATACCACTAGACTGACCGGCGATTTGAATATCCAGTTGGAAAGAATGCAAAAGTGCGCCAGCCTTCCGGGAGGGAGATTCTACGTCGTTGTTCTCAAGACCGAGAGAAATGATCGCTTCCTACAACTGTGCACTTATCATGTTCTATTCCTTGCAAGTATAAAATTTCACAACAGGCTTGAAAGTTGCTTTACCTGGCGCCCTCTAAACTGTAACCACAGAAAGACCAGATACTGATCATCTACAGATGATGATGCTGTGGTCAAACGGTGGTTCCTCCTGGAAGTTAAGTGAGTAATTAACTCATATTCTGCTTCGTGTACATGTTGCAGTTCATTTGTCAAGGACGAAGCTGACCTGTCTCCGCTATTACACCCACTATTTGCGAGCTTTGGTTATCAATGAAGTCTGTTGGCAGCAGCTGTCCAGACAATCGAAACACCAGTCGGCCAAATGAAGCCTCGTTCGAAATCTCGAAAGCCGTGAATTCAGCTTTTGAGGAGGGCGGTGCCACCGGAATGACGATAAGATTCAGTGAGAGCGTCTCTAAAACGATGTCTGTCCACAGTCTTACGGTTGACTGGAGAAGTGGTGGCTAGGGAAATCTAAGGAAGTTTAAAAGGCGGCAGCGATTGGGAACACTGGAACCTCTTTCCAACTTATCCACAACACCAGTCAAGAAAAGCCACTGGACTGCTAAGTCATTAAAATGAAGGATGGCGCAAAAGTCCGTTACAACGACCACCGCCTGCTCCTGTGGATAGCCTAAAGTCTCAGGCATAACGAACAACGCCCCAGCAACTTTACAGTGGGGCTCAGACCACTCAGTCTTAACAGAGGATGAAGTCTAGAGCGAAATCAGGGTGTTGAAAAGAAACACAGCACGCGGTTCTCCTGCTTGGTTTACTGTTGGAGGAGAAAAACTCGTTCACAGTCTGCAAAAACTTATGAAGACCATTCAGAAGGGAAATAAAGCACTAGAGTAATGGCAGAAAATTCAACATCGTTCCCGTTTTCCGAAAAGGTGTTGAAGCTTAGTGGCGATTCCATCCCACATGCTGAAAAGCCGGAAATAGCAGTGAAGCTGTTTCATTGTTATTGAGAATAATCAGCAGTTTGATTGTTGGTCTGTTCGCCGAGCTTGGCAGTTGGATTGCAAACGTTTCATCACCAATCGAGGTGACATCATCAGTGCGGGGTTGAGTGGGTGAATTCCTCCTCTTCTGCCTGTGCTTATATGGCTTCTAAACAGCATCTGGTAGCTCTGAAGGCGGTCTTCGCGTAGTTTGATTGGTCCCCTGTGAATCTGGGTTGGTCTTCATCTCTTGTGTTTGGTTGGTTCGTTGGGCGCATTCAATTCGACAGTTCTGTCCTATGTGGCTCAGAGTCCCGTGACTGTGTAGTTCTTTTGCTCGTAACGGCTGATAGACTGGGTCAATGTCGATGTGTTTATTGATCGACTTTTTTGTGGAGTACCACGCCTCGGCAAACTCTCGTTCCCGTTTCGTTCTTGCGTGAGCAAGTATTTGAACATTGTCCCAATTGAACTTGTGTCCTTCTCTGTCCTCGTGGATTGAGACAAGTGACATTGGGTCATGTCTTCTGCTGGCAAGCTTGTGCTCGTGTATTCTGGTAGCGAGTTTTCTTCCAGTTTGGCCAACATAGTGTTTGTCGCAGTCGTTACAATTAAGTTTGTAGACCACGTTCGTCTTCTTCACTGCATCCAACCTCCCCTTTGGTTTCGAGAGAGTTCTTCTCAATGTGTTTGTAGGCTTGAAGGCGACTGTAATTCCATGTTGCCGCAAATGTCGTGCAGTCATCTCCGCGACGTTTCTGATGTACGGCAGCGTAATCTTTCTCTGTTCTGGTTGTGTTGACAAATCAGCTTGGTGTTGGTCTCGTAAGCACCTCCAGATGAAATTCCTTGGGTAGCCGTTATTCCGGAATGTCTCGTAGAGTCTTCGCTCTTCTTTTTTCTTCATCTCTGTTGTGTTGCAATGCGTCTCGATCCGCTTGAATAGGGTTCGAACACAGCTCCGTTTGTGGCAGTTCGGATGGTTGCTGTGGTAGTTGAGGATCTGATCTGTATGTGTTTCTTTCCTGTATACTTCAGTTTGTAGTTGGCCGTTTGTTTTCCTTGTGACGAGCACATCTAGGAACGCCAATTTGTTGTTCTCCTCCGTTTCCATTGTGAAGTGGATGTCGGGAAACACGTTGTTCAGCAGTTCATTCGCTCGTGACAGTTCATTTTTCTTTACAATAGCAAACGTGTCGTCCACATATCGTACCCATATTTTTGGTTTGATATCTGGTAGCACGATCCGCTCCAGTTTCTGCATTGTAATTTCCGCGATGAGCCCAGAGATTGGTGACCCCATTGGCGCTCCTCTGATTTGTTCGTAATATTCTCCATTGAACTCAAAGTAGGTTGTCAAGCACAGATCTAGTAGTTCACATGTTTCTTCTCTCCCGAGCGTTCCGTTGACGTTTCCGCGGTTGTCCAGGAGTTCAGCAAC